>SJYO01033645.1:49348361-49586075 GCA_006410555.1 Capra ibex | reverse complement strand
ATATTCGTTCCACTTTTCTGTCGGAAGACTTACCCTCTTTTATTATCGTTTACTTCGTTGACTGTTTGTTGATTAGAGTTTTTATATGTTTGTTGAATACGTCGAGTTAAGGTCTTTTTATTTGCTGGATTAGTTTTTTACCCGGTTTCTTGATTTATCCGTCAAGAGGTTGCTTCTGTATGCCTACCGATTGTTTGTGTACTTTTCTACGAGTTGTAGTGAGTAATAATCTCTTTACGTTTAGTTTTGGTGTTACTCCATGGTGAAGTGTGGTCAGTCTTACCGACGCTAGGTTTTTAGACGTTCGTTATTTACGACCTCTCCCACACCTCTTTTCCCTTGGGAGGATGTGACAACCACCCTTACGTTTGATCATGTCGGTGATACCTCTTGTCACACCTCTAAGGAATTTTTTAACGTTTATCTTGATGGAATACTGGGTCGTTAGGGTGACGACCCGTATGTGTGGCTCCTTTGGTCTTAACTTTCTCTGTGTACATGGGGTTACAAGTAGCGTCGTGACAAATATTATCGGTCCTGTACCTTTGTTGGATCTACAGGTAGTCGTCTACTTACCTATTCTTTCGACACCATGTATATGTGTTACCTCATAATGAGTCGGCAATTTTTCTTAAGTAAACTTAGTCAAGACTACTCTACCTACTTTGACCTCGGCTAATATGTCTCACTTCATTCGGTCTTTCTTTTTGTGGTTATGTCATATGATTGTGTATATATACCTTAAATCCTTCTACCGGTACTACTGGGACATACGTTCTGTCCTTTTTTCTGTGTCTACACATATTGCCTGAAAACCTGAGTCTCCCTCTCCCTCTCCCACCCTACTAAACCCTCTTACCGTAAGATTGTACATATGATAGTACATTCTTAGCTTAGCGGTCAGATGTAGACTACGTCCTATATCGTACGAACCCCGACCACGTACCCCTACTGGGTCTCTCTACAATACCCCTCCCTTCACTCTCTCCCCAAGTACAAACCCTTGCGTACATTCTTAATTTCTAAAATTTTAAATTTTTTATTTTTTGGTTTTGGTTTTTTTTTTTTTTTTCTCCAAAAAACCAAGGAGAAGTAAAGACGGTGTTCACACCACAGTAGACGTATAGACTCCAATAACTATAAAGAGGGCCGTTAGAACTAAGGTCGAACACAAAGAAGGTCACGTCGCAAAGAGTACTACATGGGACGTATACTCAATTTATTCGTCCCACTGTTATATGTCGGAACTACCTGAGGAAGGGATAAACTTTGGTCACAACAAGGTACAGGTCAAGATTGACAACGAAGGACTGGACGTATGTCTAAAGAGTTCTCCGTCCAGTCCTCCAGACCATAAGGGAAGAGAACTTCTTAAAAGGTGTCAAATAACACTAGGTGTGTCAGTTTCCGAAACCGTATCAGTTATTTCGTCTTTATCTACAAAGAGACCTTGAGAGAACGAAAAAGGTACTAGGTCGCCTACAACCGGTAAACTAGAGACCAAGGAGACGAAAAAGATTTTGGTCGAACTTGTAGTCCCTCAAGTGCCAAGTGCATAACGACTTCGGACCGAATCTCTTAAAACTCGTAATGAAATGATCGCACACTCTACTCACGTTAACACGTCATCAAACTCGTAAGAAACAGTAACGGAAAGAAACCCTAACCTTACTTATGACTGGAAAAGGTCAGGACACCGGTGACGACTCAAAAGGTTTAAACGACCGTATAACTCACGTCGTGAAAGTGTCGTAGTAGAAAGTCCTGAACTTTGTCGAGTTGACCTTACGGTAGTGGAGGTGATCGAAACAAGTATCACTACGAAAGATTCCGGGTGAACTGAAGTGTAAGGTCCTACAGACCGAGATCTACTCACTAGTGTAGTAGTACTAATAGACCCAGTACTTCTAGAAAAAACATGTCAAGAAGATACATAAGAAGGGTGGAGAAGAATTATAGAGGACGAAGACAATCCAGGTATGGTAAAGACAGGAAATAGCTCGGGTAGAAACGTACTTTACAAGGGAACTATAGAGATTAAAAGAACTTCTCTAGAGATCAGAAAGGGTAAGCTAACAAAAGGAGATAAAGAACCGTAACTAGTGGATCCTTCCGAAAGAATAGAGAGGAACGATAAGGAACCTTGAGACGTAAGCCTACGGATCTAGAAAGGAAAAGAGGAAACGAAAAGTGAAGAGAAGAAAAGTGTCGATAAACATTCCGGAGGGGTCTGTCGGTAAAACGAAAAACGTAAAGAAAAGGTACCTCTACCAGAACTAGGGACAGAGGACATGTTACAGTACTTGGAGTAAGGTATCAAGTAGTCGGTGAGATAGATAGTCTAGGTCCGGGAAATTAGATAAAGAGTGAAGGTGACATATTAGTATTCCCTAAACTAAATCCAATATGGACTTACCAGATCACCAAAAGGGATGAAAGAAGTTAAATTCAGACTTAAACTATTATTCTTCAAATACTAGACTCGGTGTCAGTCGAGGACCAGAACAAAAACAACTGACATATTTCGAAGAGGTAGAAACCGACGTTTCTTATATTAGTTAGACTAAAACTACAACTGGTAGACCACTACAGGTACACATCTCAGAAGAGAACACAACAACCTTCTCCGACAAATGATACTGGTCACGTAAAAGAACCGGTTTGAGATAATCAGAAACGGGACGAAGTAAGACGTAAGGTTCATCTATTAACCTCTATTATCATCTATATTAGAGACAATCGGAGTAATTATACACATAACTACACAAGAGGAACCCAAATAGGTAATCCTTGAGAGACACGAAGAACCTGAACTGACTGATAAAGGAAAAGGTACAAACCCTTCAAAAGTTGATATTAAATAAATTTATAAAAGAGTCACGTAAAGAAAAGAAGAAGAAGTAGACCCTGAGGATATTGAACTTACAACCACACAAATTATAACAGGGTTTCCAAAGACTCCGATAGTAGCTGAGAAGTAAGAAAAGGGAAATAAGACGAGAAGTCGTCAATAAAAGTAGTAAGATAGAAGGTCACGTGAATAGGCAAGGAGACGGAGTCAATAAGACGATAACAAAGGAAGGTCTCATAAAAATTAAAGTCATTAACATAACAAACAGAGACTTACGAATAAGAAATTGAGAATATCCAGAAACAATTAACGAAGAACGTAAAAGAGGTAAAACAAAAGTTCCAAATACTAGTAGAAATGACGGTAATAAGACTTAAGAAAAAGTCCATCAAACGGATTAAAAGAGGTGAACTCCGCAGTAAAAGGTTCCGAAATCCCAAAATAAGGAAGAAGGAAAACCAAAAACAGGAACTCCCTTTCCAACCAATTCACCAACCACAACTAAAGAACAATCCCCACTATACGGGCACAAGATTATCCTCCTCTAGTTCGTATAGTTCGTCCGGTAAAGTCTTCATTACCCTGTATATGTGTGTAAAGGTGTGTATGTCAATATTGGTTTCATAAGATTTCTTTTCTCATATCCTCTAACTGGACCACTTGTCCCTTTAGTTTTAAATACAACTGGTTAATTTTCTTCTCGATCGATTACGACTTAGACCTTTTGACTCGTACTCGTCTCACGGTTGACCACTTATATCCTTTCTCTCGTGTAGTTAAATTGAAGGAACCACTTTTTCCTTTCTCGTGTCCCTTTTTCCCTCTTCTTTTTACTCTCTTTTTCTTCTCCTCTTCCGTCCCTTTTCACTTTTCCTCCACCACCCTTTCTGTCAATCTTTTTCTCTCTCTTTTCTTTATTATCTTTTCGTTTCTATTTATCTGTACACTTTTAAAAAAGATATATAAGTCCTTATAGATGTATGATATTTCTTGATATCCTATTCGTCAACTTATGTTTTTTTTAAAATTTTTGAGTAATTTTTTCCCCATTTTTATAAAAATTTTAGAATTTTACTTTTTTAAAAATTGTTCTTTTCATGTCTCCTTTTGAAGTGTCGTAGTGTTTTACGATTACAAGTCCACCTTTATATATCCCCTCTTTTGGTCACACTAAACATTCTTTTTTTTCTTTTATCATACCAAGAGTTCCAATATCAAGAACCAACACCTCAGACGGGGGAACCTACGACAACCCAATCATAGGGTACTCCAAAAGGACCAACCCCCTCGAACACGGACACAAGACCAACTACCTCGATCCAGAAGAGAGAGACTTCTCGTCACGTCTCAGGTCATCATCATCCGAAACCCGATAGTTTCCCAAGTCACACAGAAACCCGTCAGGAAGACAGAAACTGTCACAATCTGTACAGGTAGAGGTGTCGACGAAGTTTCACCGAGAGAGTCGCATAGAATGACGGTGGTCGGGGGATGAACAGGGACCGTAGTAACGACTACGAAGACAAGGGAACAGGATGGGATGTGTCTACCGACTTCGAACGACCCATCCCCGAACACACCTATAAAAGAGTCGAGGGACTGGTTCGGGAAACGTGACACCACAGAACACACCCCGAAGGGAGTCGGACGACTCGAGTGGGAGACACAGTACCCCAAACACACGTGAAGAGAACCGAAGGACCCGGGAGGAAGACCTAACACCCCGAACACGTGTGAACAAAGTCGAGGAGTCCGGACGGGAGACGTAACGTCTCGACCACACGTGACCAAAACCAAGGCACCTGGGAGAGAGACCCAACGTCCCGAACACACGTGAACAAAGCAGAGTGGCCGGACGGGAGAGACAGAGTCCCGAACACACAAGAAGAAAACCGAGGAGTCCGGGTGGGAGACACGTCGATCTCAACACACGTGACGGGATCCAAACATAGAGAAGAGTCGTGGGACCGGACGGGAAACGCGGTGTTCCCAACACACGACCCCTCCAAACATACGGTGCGGTGTGAACCGATGGGTCCGAACGGGAGACACGACGACCTAAAGACACCTGAAGAGAGTCAAGGGACTCGGGAGTCAGACCGACCTCGGTGTCAGAGGCTCAACAAGTTCCCGATCCTTCACGTCCAAAAAGACAAAAGACGGGAGATTCAGGGACGAGACGGGAGGTGTCGAGGGGGAACCTCGGTGGACGCTGTCTCGAAGGGTCACGTACCCGCGAAGAGGACAAGGTCCTGAGGGAGGGAAGGAGTCCCGCGTTCGAGGATAGGTCTTCAAGAGACAGAAAAGAAAGAAAGTACAGTAGTAGGATAGAGAAGGGCGTAAAGTCCCTCGAATCGGACCAGGGGACCTCCGGACTCCAGAAGTCGACAGCAGATCTCCAACGAAACATCCTCAACAATGTATAGAACTACTTAAAAACTACATAAACACCCTTCCAACCACTAGAGGGACAGAATGAGGAGACGGTGAAGAAGGACTGGAGAAGTTTTAAGATAAATAAAAATTTTGAGTCGAATCTGTAGAAATGGAGGTTCTTCTGTAAAATTTTGAAGAAAAATAGATTCAAACATAAACAACAGAAAGACATAGGGTACATATAGAGGTAATAATTTGAATTGGGAAATTTTTAGATATAGTCAACAACAAACAACGAGGGTTTCATAAAGAAAAAATTGAGATAATGACCCAGAAACCTCTTTTACTGACAAAGTACGAGGAAAGGAAGTGTTATGGATAATGTCATGGACTGTGTTTTATAATGACTTATGTACGAACAACAAAATTCCTTACTTAATTACATATATACAACCAAAATAATAAAAAGAGTCATTTTAGTCTTTGTAAAAAAACAAAAAAAAAAAAAAAAACACACACACTTCGGTAATAGAGATTCAGAAATCTATTATCAGTATCATCTCCTTTGATAGTATGACTTCTTTTCTTTTGATTAAGGTAGACACTATACCAGGGAACAAAATTATTCTTTAACGAAATGTGTCTTATCCTTTTTATTCAGTACTAGACCACTAATTATCTTTTTTCTTAAGAATATAATGGAGATTCTTTTCCAAGAGATAAAAAAGGATTAGTTATATTTATTCACTTCCCTATTACTTCCATCTCTTATAAATAAATACGTTAAATTTGAGTATTTATTACTATCCATACTTTAGAAAGAAAGAAACATAAACGTAAGTAAGTTTATACTTTCATGGTTATTGCAAAGTTTAACAGTCAAATGAGTTGTCTTTATACAGATAAAAAATTAGAATCCTTGGTCCATAGTTATTGAACCCCCTTTTATAATAAAAAGAAACACTTTTCTTACATACAGAAACGAAATTTTGTGACCTTAAACGGTGTTCAACCATCTGATAGTTAAACCATAACTAACGACTTAAAGTTGCTTAAACTCACTGTCAGTTCAAAACCGTTACGAGTACAAATTAAGGGTTCATATACTTTTTCTGCTATTAGATAAAATATTAAATATCATAAAAACAACTAATCATAGACAGAAATTTTTTAGACCAGTCTGAAGGGTCTTTAATATAATATAATATATATTAATATAATATGGTAAACTTATTAACTAAAAGAATGACTACCTTTTGATGGTTGCTTTCCGTTTGTCGTTTTTCGTTTTTTCACAAGTAAAATATTTATACTGTAGTTTATTTGGTCCCTTGTTGACTCTTTCCTTAAGACGATTTCATTAATCTTTAGTTCTTGTGACTCTTAGGTACTGAAGTAGTCAGACCCCTGTTAATTAAAATAATGTCAAACAATTTATTGGAGGACTTTTATGATCGTAGTACATTTGATTCTCTGTGTGTCCTCGTTACTCTTCTCGATATCTATCTCTCATTTACCTCGTAAAGGGTACCACTGAAAATACGATGAAACTAAAGTTTTATGAAATAAATAGAAATTTTTTGTAATCTTAATAAATTAACACTACAAACTTACTCCGTAAATGTAATTTTGTGACATTAGTTTTATAAACTTCATAAAAAACTCCATGAAGTTTTCATGCTTCAACTTTTACCTTCGGTAACGGAATATTTTTACCTCTTATTTATACCCCTGAAAACCTCTACTGTTAAAACTTTGCTAAGAAAGTAAACAAAAGAGTATGTGTTAATCATTAATGAGAGTCAACACGATAGAGATTTGTTTCTAGAGTAAGTAGTTTTAAAAGCAAGAAGTATAACACAAGTCAACTGTTTGAACATACGAAGTCATAGTAAGGTTGCACAAGTAAAGTTTATAACGTAGGAATAAAGACAACTGGTCAAACAAGATCATAACATAAATAGTGACTGGTACACTATCGGCGGGGGGGGGGGGCTTATAAGATATCGATAGAGAGGTAGAAAAAGATTAGAGGGGAGACTGAAACATAGAGAACCTGGGTCAGTTGTTACGAAAATTTCACATATAAACCAGACCAGGTAATTGACTGTTCTTTAACGACTGTCACTCAGAAGAGCCAAACATACCTACTTGTAAGAGAAAGTTAACAACCTTTGTTTTCATCATTAACTTTTAGAAAGAGATTATCTCTTTCTTTTACATAAGTTAACTTAAATTCTCGTGTTATATAAAACATACTTAGTTTCACCCTACTAAAAAGAACTAGTTAGGTAAAATCTTAGAAGAAGTAACTTAGTTGGTTCACTGTTAGAATCCTGTAGTTTATTTCCTAAACCCCCCAGATAAACAATTCCTATTCTGTGTAGTGATTGGGTTTGTGTCTCCATCATGAATAACCTATAAAACCCTCAAGTTAATTTTGTATTTAAAATCTCTCATAGAAAGGAAGATAGCTAAATTACTGACTATACGAAACTTTTAACCGGTAAAATCTTTTAATATTCAACTTTATCCCTTCACTATATATAAATAAAATGACTGAGCCTAATATCAGATCCTGTCGTAGTATTCGTGTATTATATATCGTTTTTACGGAGTTTAAACTTACTATGTCTTTTACCGAGACACATACACACACATACACCTCTCCTTCTTAGTACTTCTCCGGTATATGGAATCAAAATTACCATACCTGTCTAAAGAACCTGTTCACTTCCTCAGACAGACGACCAAATACAAGAACCCTTATTAGTTGGTATACCTCCTTAAAATACATATATCCATCTAAAAGAACTGGGTATTTTGTGAGAGAAATACAGTGAACGGTCCAGTTTTTCAATTAAAAAGTGACTGATGTTCTCTTTCAGGTATCATTTCCGGAACAGATTTGACCAGAAATAAAAGAATAAGTTGAAGAGTACTAAGGAGTCATAAATAAGAGACTAGGTCAAACCTACCGTATGTGTCATAAAGGTTTGTGTTGTAAGAGAGAGAAGAGGTACAGGTTAAGTAAATAAAAGTAGATAAGTTTAAAACGGGTAAGACGTTTCTAGTTAAGTTCGATGTAAGGGAAGTTTTCTTTTATCTCAAGTGTAAAGAAAAAGAATATTTTATAATCTTGACTAAAAGGTACACTGTAGATTAGACCAAGATAAAACATACCGGTAAACAAAAACTACAATATATTGAAAAGGAATCCAAATAATTACATTTAAAAGGTTTTCACCCCTACTATAGAAATTTTTGAGATGACACGAACCAAATTATGATTTAAAAATCAATGAGTTTATACACAACTCTACTTACCTATACCTACTTAAATGTATCGGTTAACAACAAGTCAACGATTCAACACAGACTAAGAAACACTGAGATACCTGATGTCGTACGGTACAAAGGGACAGGGCGTGATAGAGGACCTCAAACGAGTCTAAATACGGGTAACTCAACTACTACGATAGGTCGGTAGAGTAGGAGATAGAGGGGGAAGAGGAGGTACCACCAATACACATTAACCATAAGAATGATGGACTATTGTGTTGAGTTTACTATAAGAAATGTTTATTACTTGGTCTGAAAAAGAAAAGGAAGAGTTCCCTATCAGTAACAATACATGTCAGAAGATGTTGTCTTTATACCTTACTCTAAAACGGTGCGATTCTCGAGACTTTCACTTTCAGTGAGTCAGCACAGGCTGAGAAACACTAGAGTACCTGACATGTCAGGTACCCTAAGAGGTCCGGTCTTATGACCTCACCCATCGGCAAGGAAAGAAGTTCCCTAGAAGGGTTGGGTCCCTAGCTTGGGTCCAGAGGACGTGACGTCCGTCTAAGAAATAGTCGACCCAGTCTCCCTTCGGGCGACTCTCGAGATTGTCGAGATGGACCCTAATCGACACACGGCAACCTGGTACCTGTCCAGGGAGTCAGAAACCTAAAGAGACAAAGAGACATTTGTTTTACGTTACCTTCTGAAAGAAAGGAAAAGAACTGTTGTCTTCAATATCCCTTATTTCTTGGAATGGGAATAGAAAGAACAAGAAAAGTTTGTTTCTTATCAGTAGTTGTAAAGTCCCAGTCAAAACAAACAAACACAAAAACAAAAAAAAAAAAAAAAACGGTAGGACACATCGAACACCCTAGAATCAAGGGGGTCTCGAGCTTGAACACCGGAGACGTTACCTTCGCACCTCAGGATTGGTGACCTGGTGGTCCTTAAGGATTCCCAATCAAAAATCTTCATATTTATAAAATTTGAGAAATTTTCAAAACACACTCTATTATAACAAAACGATATGAGAACCGTTTATGTTGAGAACCAATTTTCTAATATACATATTTTTTATATTTTTCGTTTATAACAGAAAAGTTTAATAAAACAAAGAATAATACATAAGTTTCGAATTAACTGTCTACTCGTTACTCTATTCTGTATTTTGTCTAAATTTAATGTCTTATTACGTGAGATGTATTTAATATGAAACCCATCATAGGACATATGTTTGAATAATATAGTCTTTTATATTACATATTAAAGGTAAAATGTAAAAGTTCGAGAATAACAGATAAATGAGTTGACATTAATTCTATTTTCTGAACTCTTGAAACCTTACCGACTTGTTGGTTTCAATGACAAAGGTTTGACATGTGGTTCTTCCGGACCCTCTTACATTACTTACGTATCCTCACGTCTGTCTATATAATTTTAAAACTCCCTTTGTCATTTTAAACTGTAGACAACTTTTAACCCTTTTATAACCGAACTCCATTAGATCAAATTGTCACTTAACACGATGTAACAAAACTAGGTAAGTATGTAAACGTTCGATCCAAATAATTTCACCGACGGTGTCCTTTTGCACACCTCGTCCTTTACTTCACCGTTACAAGTTAGAGTAGAGTTCAAAACTCTTTGACACGTTACGGGTCGATGTTTTATTGATTTATTTATTGATGTTTACAAATTCTTACTTTATGTTTAAAGGTGAAATATATAAATATGTAACATAAAATATTTTAATTAAAAATAACTTCATAGTCAAGTCAAGTCATAAAGTCAGTACAGGTTGAGAAACGCTGGGGTACCCGACGTCGTGCGGTCCGAAGGGACAGGAAGTGGTTGAGGGCCTCAAACGAGTTTGAGTACACGTAACTCAGTCACTACGGTAGGTTGGTAGAGTAGGAGACAGTAGGAGAAGAGGAGGACAGAAGTTAGAAGGGATCGTAGTTCCAGAAAAGTTTACTCAGTCAAGAAGTGTAGTCCACCGGATTCATAACCTCGAAGTCGAAGGCATAGTCAGGAAGGTTACTTATAAGTCCCTACTAAAGGAAATCCTAACTGAACAAACTAGAGGAACGTCAGGTTCCCTGAGAGTTCTCAGAAGAGGTTGTGGTGTCAAGTTTTCGTAGTTAATAAGTCGGAGTCGGAAGAAGTACAAGTTCGAGAGTTTAGGTATATACTGATGACCTTTTCGGTATCGAAACTAATCTGTCTGGAAACAACCGTTTCATTATAGAGACCGAAAATTATACGACAGATCCTAACAGTATCGAAAAGAAGTTTCCTAGTTCACAAAAACTTAAAGTACCGACGTCAGTGGTAGAGGTCACTAAAACCTCGGGTTTTGTTATTTCAGAGAGTGACAAAGGCAACAAAGGGGTAGATAAACGGTACTTCACTACCCTGTCCTACGGTACTAGAATCCAAAGACTTACAACTCAAAATTCGGTCGAAAAACGAGAGGAGAAAGTGAAAGTAGTTATCCGAGAAATCACGAAGAAACGAAAGACGGTATTCCCACCACAGTAGACGTATAGACTTCAATAACTATAAAGAGGGTCGTTAGAACTAAGGTCGAACACGAAGTAGGTCGGGTCGTAAAGAGTACTACATGAGACGTATATTCAATTTATTCGTCCCACTGTTATATGTCGGAACTGCATGAGGAAAGGGTTAAACCTTAGTCAGACAACAAGGTACAGACCAAGATTGACAACTAAGAACTGGACGTATGTCTGTCCATTCCACCAGATCATAAGGGTAGAGAACTTCTTAAAAGGTGTCAAATAACACTACGTGTGTCAGTTTACGAAACCGTATCAGTTATTTCGTCTTCATCTGTACAAAGAACTTGAGAGAATAAAAAGGATACTAGGTTGTCTACAACCTTTAAACTAGAGACCAAGGAGACGGAAAAGATTTAGGTCGAACTTGTAGACCTTCAAGTACGAAGTGTATGACAACTTCGGACCGAACCTCTTAAAACTCGTAATGAAACAATCGTACACTCTACTCACGTTATCAAACTCGTAAGAAACCGTAACGGAAAGAAACCCTGACCTTACTTTTGACTGGAAAAGGTCAGGACACTGGTGACAACTCAAAAGGTTTAAACGACCGTATAACTCACATCGTGAAAGTGTCGTAGTAGAAAAGCCTAAACTTTATCGAGTCGACCTTTGGGTAGTACAGGTGATCGAAACAAGTATCGCTGAGAAGGATTCCGGGTGAACTGAAACGAAAGGTCCTACAGACCAAGATCCACTCACTAGTGTGGTAGCACTAATAGACCTAACACTTATAGGAAAAACGTATCAAGAAGACACATAAGAACGGTGGAGAAGAATTATAGGAGACGAAGACAATCCAGGTATGATAAAAACAGGAAATAACACGGGTAGAAACGTACTTTACAAGGGAACCACAGAGATTAAAAGAACTTCTCTAGAGATCAGAAAGAGTAAGATAACAAAAGGAGATAAAGAAACGTAACTAGTGGCTCCTTCGGAAAGAATAGAGAGGAACGAGAAGAAACCTTGAGACTTAACTCCACCCATATAGTAAAGAAAAGAGGAAACGGAAATCGAAGAACGAAGAGAAGAGTCGATAACTCCATATCAATGGAACGTTACGACCCAATCAAAGATCACATGTCTTTTTACCTAGTCGACATTAGGAAGGGTAATCAAGTGGTGTCTCGTGACTCATCTCAAAAGACTCGATAAGTCATACAAGAATGATCAATAGACAAAATGTTTATCATAGTTATCATATATATATATATACAGTTAGGGTCAGAGAATTTAGTAGGGTGGGGAGAAAATGGGGAACTATAGGTATATGAACAAGAGATGTAGGTACAGAGATAAAGACAAAACATTTATTCTAGTAGATATAGTAATTTGAAAAAAAAAAAATTTTAAAATAATAACCTCATATTAACGAAATGTTTCAACGTAATCAAAGACGACATGTTGTTTCACTTAGTCGACAGGGGAGGAAGGACTCGGAGGGACGGTGAGTGGAGAACAGGGTGGGAAGATCCAGTAGTACCTCGTGTCTCGACTCGAAGGACACTACACGTCGTTGATCGATAGATAATACGTATACCATAACATATATAAAGTTACGATGACAGAGTCAAGAAGGAGGGGAGAGGATGAGGACGACACGGGTGTACAGGTAAGAGAGACAGACGGAGACCTAAGGACAGGACGTTTGTCTAAGTAGGTACGGTAAAAAGATCTATATACAATTATATAATATAAACAAAAAGAGAAAGACTGAATGAGGGGAGACATACTGTAAGAGATAGATAGGTACAGAGACGTTTACCGTGATAAAGTAACGTAAGTTACTGACACATTATAAGGTAACATATATCCATGGTGTAGAATAAGTAGACAACTACATGTCAATCCAACGAAGGTACAGGACCGATAACATTTCTCACGACATTATTTGTCACCCCATGTACACAGAAAAATTTAATACTATAAGAGACCCATATACGGATCATCATACTGTTAAGATAAAAATCTAAAAATTCCTTCGAGGTAAAACAAGAGGTTTCACCTACATAGTTAAATGTCAGGGTGGTTGTATCTTTAAAATGTTAACATACCTTTATGTTTTTTGGGATTTATCGGTTTTGTTAGAACTCTTTCTTTTTCCCTCGATCTCCATAGTACTAGAGACAGAAGTCCGGTATGATGTGTCGATATCCTTAGTTCTATCATATATAACGATAGAACGTATCTTTTTTTACCGTTTTTATATTTTTCATGTATAAAATTTACGATGATTCAACGATCCTGTATTTAGGATTATTTTGACGGGATATGTGACTTAACAATTCATAAAGAAAACCAAATCCCATGATAATTTTTAATAAACTTTTGGATTTTTCGTTCTTTTAAACCCAGAAGAGACTCTTTCTTCACCTTTCTGAAAAGGTGCCCCGTTTTTCATCTTGACCCTTTCTATCTAAGTCGAATACAGATGTATTAGACGTTCCTTTGTGTCTTAGTGAACACACCAGAACCACGCGTCCGAAACCTTACTGATAAATACGTTAGTGTACGATGAATAGACCTTTGTTCCTACTGAGATGAATACACTGGTATTATTCAGGAACATACTTAAGTTCTTTTCTTATAAAATTAAAATCAAGTGTCACCACCATATTTACAGACAGGTAACATCATATGGTTATCTCCTTAATGATGAATATCACGAGTAATTTTCCTCTTGACAATCTTTACTCATTTGCATACAAAATGAAATTTTAAAGTACAGAAAACCACCTATTTTTAAAATCTTAATAAAATTGATTAAAAAAATCTGAACTTGACTAGATAATTAATAACTCTAGTCAATAAAGTTATAGTGGGACTTTAGGAAAGGTTTCTAATAGTACGTTTACTCATATTTGACACTGAAAAAAGAATTAAAATTTGTTTATAAAAAGATAATTAATGAAATTCCCTAGATTCATGTGACGGTAAACTAGTAGTAATTATTGTGAAATGATTACAAATAAAATATGGATCACTGTTATCGTATTATAAAGTAAGACTTACGATTTTGAAAATTCTTAAGATCATAAATATAATTTTAACCTAATTTTTATCTAATAATTAAAATTTATTACTAATGTACTACCTCACGCGGTCGAGTCAACGAGCCAGTACAGACTGAGAAACACTGGGGTGCCTGACTCACTTATACGTGCTGTTTAACTTATATAAATTCATTTACAGATGATTGTAATTGTTCTAATATATTTCTGTGTGTAACTATTAAGTATGATTAAGAACAATCGACAGTTCGAATTATTCAACGTCTGTCCTTTTATACTAAGGAAAAATATTATATTATTTCGTCTGTCCTCTTAATCCAATACTTTTCTGTCTCTCTATCACTTGTAGATTGGTTTATGTTAACTCAACTTTAAAAAAGAAAAATAGGTGAATTAAGACACCTGGTACAAATACCGTCGAAGTAAATTCTTCGAGAGTCCGTTAATTTCTTCCCTAAACTCCTCTTTAACGTAAGAGTCTTTCCTACACTATCCCTCCTTTTTCTCCTTCACTGGGATATTATACACTCCATTTAAAAAGATCCGCGTTCTGTATAGACCTTTATTTTAATTATTAAGGTGTTTATCTTTTTTTATAATAATTTAGAACCCCTGACTACTATAAGACTTCTAAAATGAGTTGAGAAAATTAAATATCTACACCCCAGACACTGGGTCTCTCTAATTCGTCGAACGAAAACCCAGTGTACCGATCAGTAATCGGCTCACCAATGATACTTCATTTCGAAGACATGTTTAGTCACGAAAAAGTACTATAATACAAGGTCTCTTATTAAGGTTACGTATTATACATAAATATTACGTTATTCGGTGAGTAGGTCGGTAGAGTAGGAAACAGCAGGGGAAGAGGAGGATAGGGGTTAGGGAGGGTCGTAGTCTCAGAAAAGGTTACTCAGTTGAGAAACGAACTCCACCGGTTTCATGACCTCGAAGTCGAAGTCGTAGTAAGGGAGGTTTCTTGTGGGTTACGACTAGAGGTCCATAGAGAAATGTATACTTGTTTCGTCTATCAACTAGAGTAAAACTATGAATTACAACAACAATAAATAAGCGAGTCAGCACAGGCTGTAAAACACTGGGGTACCTGACATCGGACGGTTCGAGGAGACAGATACTCTAAAGGGTCCGCTCTTATGACCTCACCCAACGGTAAAAGAAGTGGTCCCCTAGTAAGGCTAGGTCCCTAGCTTAGGTGCAGAAAACGTAGAGGACTTGACCGTCTACCTAAGAAATGGTGACTCGGTGACCCCTTCAGGAGACTCGGTGGTCCCTTCAGGAATACGTACTTATACTTCGTACTGTAGAGACGAGAATAAACAAGTCAGAAAGTGACTCTTTCTTACGAATGGGGGAACATTTTTTCTCTAATACTCTTTCACCCTCTCTGTCTAAAGTAAATACTTTGTACCTGTATCTCAATTGGACGTTTATGCCTTATACACACACATACCATTAAAAGATTCAGTCCCTATGTCTTTTTAAACAGGATGAGTTCTTAAGTGATCGACAATATAAAGAAACTTCTTGAACGAAATGATAATGTACGTGTCAAGGACATTTAACGGTTTAAATACATTTCTAACTGACGTTCCTCACTAAAGGAGGAACAGAAGACTATATTTCGTTCTTGTGAACACATCAATCTACAACGTCCAAAAGAACGACTTTTGAACCTACCTTCTTTTTTTTAATCCTTTCGCAAACTTCAAGACTTAACGTTTATTAAACCTCTGACTCCTGACTACAGTCAAAAAAAAAACAAAAAACAAAAATTGAACTGTCTCCACTAAAAAGAAATGAAAAGACCTGTCTTACTTTTAGTTTAGTTTACTCCGTTACATTCACTTTTCTGAAATATTTGTCGTTACAACATGTACTTCCATTCTGTATGTGTTGTGAAATAAAAATACAAATTTCCCCTTAATCAGTGGTAAAATTAATTCTACTCCTTAGACGAGAGAATTCCTTAGGAAGGGTTACGAACTAGTAAGACTTAACTCAGGAGTTGACGGGAGTGACTAAAGTGTTTGTTTGGTTCATGTAATGACGTAAAAGGAAAAGGTTATCCTATAATATGAAACTCCTTAAATAGTTTTGTGTTATTTAAATCGTCCTGACCTAAACACCCTTACTCAGACACGTTCAAAAGGTGGATTTTAGTCTCGTGTTTAGAAAGTAAAAGTCACCTGATGAGAAAAGATTTTATAAACCTAAGGAAAATTATAAAGATTTCGAAATTTAAAAACAAAATACCTCTTATCCAATACAACAATACAACAGAAAATTTCTACAATTAAGTTCATATCGTGTACCGTAACAAGTATGTCTCTTCAAAACTTGGGAGGAGAACTCGTCTTTATATTTCCTTTGGGAACTTTCATTTTATCTAACTATATGATAAATATAGATCCCGAGGTAAATAAATATCAAATTTTTAGTCAGCCCTTTAACACTAGTGGTTAAGTATGTCTTTTAACATTCTGGGTGAAGAAGACCGATCTATAATATTTCTCAGACTAAGTTTACCAAGTGAGTTTCGTTTTTACAGGGTATCCACGTCTTAAGAAAGACCGTTGTTTGAAAGTCACATTTGTTCTTCCGAGAACCCGACAGACATTTAAAACCTTTACTTACTATGAATAACGGAACTTGAGTCCGTAAACTGAAACTCTGTTCTCATATTTACTAATCATTTTCAAAACCAAATTCAAGTTACATTTCCAATAAACGGTAATGGTTTTTTCTTGTGAACACACTCACACACTCGATGTCATCAATAATTTTCTTATATTTTCCGTATACGACAAATCATAGGTCTTATCTTCTAGATTTTAATATACTGACATTTCTTGAACTTTCAATATAATAATAATGACTTTTTCTCTTGATTTTTAAGGTCGTAATACGATACTAACTATTACGTGTTGTTCTTATAATTTGTCGAAAGGGTCATAACATTATTACATCAAATGGGGGGTGGGGGGGTTTTTTTCCTTTTTCCCGGTCACTTTCAAAAGTCGTCTTGACTACTTATTTGAAATACTATTTTTATATTACACATAGATTAAAGGTCACCTTTGTTTACGTATATCTTAATTCGCTTCATCACCCTTTTAGTTGTCATCTATGTGGTATTTTAGTTTTATTATTATTATTAATGTTTATATTGATAATAATAATAAAAATTTTTCTCCGGACTAAAATTTTTCTCCTCTTTGATACGTCAATCGTTAATCGTCTGACTCTTTCTTATATATGTATATATCCTGTTGTCTCCTACTCCACCACCCTACCGTAGTGGCTAAGTTACCAGTACTCAAACTCATTCGAGGTGCTCAATACTACCTGTTCCTTCGGACCGTACGTCGTCAGACACCCTGACGTTTCTCAACCTGTGATGACTCGTTGACTTGACTCGACTTGACTATATATATATGTGTATATGTGTGTATATACACATATATATATGTATATATACACATATATATACATATATATATACATACATAAACTTCCCCTCATACACTTACCATTATACGTTCAAGTATAGAAATTGTGAATAAATTTTGGACTAATTCCGTATAGAGACTTAGTTAAACTCCCGCAAAAGGGGTCTACATTTCCCTTAGAAGTCTGTCGTAAATGTAAATAAACCCAAGAGTATTTGTTTACCCTTCTAAATCTTAATTTTCGTTTGACTCCAACACAACGTCGTTTCCCAAAAACAAATTAGACAATCAATATTTTATCTGTATTAGGTCTTTGAATAGACAGAAATGGAACCTTCTTGGAAATTTCTTTTTGACGAAAACGAAAGCATAGAGATGTCTCGCTTTCGGTCTTGGACAGTTGAAAAGAAAGGTCCTTTCCCCTTACCACCCCTCGCACGAGTCCACGAAACGACGTCTCCCTTCGTGTCGGTCCCTGGGAATAAACAGGTAGAGTTAAAATCTTGTTTAAGGTCCGAAAGGACCTCGATTTCGTTCGTGTTACCCCTGTCCGTGATTCGCGGTGACAAGAAAACGGTTCTCTGTCCGAAACCTTACCCCGAAGGGACCCTCGAGTCAGCCATTTCTTAGGTGGACGTTGCTCCCTCTGGAGGCAAGCGGGGGACCCAACCCTTCTAGGGGACCTCCTCCCGTACCGTTGGGTGAGGTCATAAGAACGGACCTCTTAGGGGTACCTGTCTCCTCGGACCGCCCGATGTGTCAGGTACCCCAGCGTTTCTCAGCCTGTGCTGACTCTCTGATTCGTGTCGTGTCGTGTCGTGTTCGAAACCTTACTTCGTCGAGGTGTCGTTTGGACCCTCCGACAAGAACCCGAAACTTTTCAGAAAGTGAGGGGAACCGAAAGACTCGTCGCAAACGTCGGATCGGGCTTGTCTAGCGTATAAACCTCGTTTCTCGGTCCTCTTACTTCCTGTCCCATCACAGTAAGGAGCCGAGGGTCCACCACCGCAGACACCTCCCTGATGCGGACGTTTGCGCCGACGTCCACCGGTCGCCTCGACAGGTCGTGGTCGTGTCTCTGCCCTCCAGTCCTTGGACCCGAGCGGAGTCGGTCCGGCTACGAGCTGTTGTCCCGAGAACGGGTTCGTCTGCGACAGGAGTAAGGGACGGAGAGCCGAAACCCGATGGATGTTCGGGTGCGTCGGAGCCGGCTCCTCCTCTTGTGGGCAGGAGTGGTCGACGACGAGGTCGTCCCACCCATGGTTGTGCAACCGGGAGGGGAAGAGAACATTCGCTGAGGAACCCTTACCCGCCCGACCTGGGGAGCCGGAAGGGGGAACCGGAGTCTTGAAGGGTTTACTTGAGCCTCCCTTTCCAGTTACTACCTGAGATTTACTACCTGGGGGTCAGCTGAGGTGCGGGAGTCCGAAGGGATTCCGCCGACGTCTCCGTCCGCAAGGCAGGGCCGGCCCACGGGGGGACAGAGTCCCGGGTGGCCCGGGGCAGACGAGGAGTCGACGGAGAAGACGCTCCTCCACCCCTGCCGCTCTCGACCCCACCGCGAGTCTCCTGCCGCGGCTTCACAGGGGCAACGAGGGCTTCGCACCGCTGTCGTGTCTTCGTCTCTGAAGGTCACCCACGCTTCCGCTGTGCACTGCCGACGCCTCTCTGCCGCGCCTCCTCCCCCGCGCGCCTCCCTCCTCCGCCCGCCGTGCCGCTCCCCTCCTCCCTCCCTGCCCGCCCGCCTCGCCCCGGTTGGCCCCGCTCGACCCGCGCGCCCGCCGCGTTCGGAGACGGAGGCGCCGGCGCGCCGGCGGCGGAGGGTCGGGCCGGCGGGGGCCCGAGCGTGATCGTCGGAGGGGCGCTCGCCTCTCGTCGTTGCCTCTGCGCAGGTCCGCGCGCGGCTCCGCCGTCGCCGGCCGCTTGCGCCCGGGTCCCGTCGCGCCGCGACGTTCAAGGGCGGTACTCGTCAGCCGAGGGCTCCGAGGCGCCGAGGCCCCGGCGGCAGGGCCGGCTCGTCGGGACGGGGCAGCGGGGGGCCGGCGTCTCGGGGATTGCGGCGGCGGCGGCGGGCATAAGGGCGGCGGCGGCGGAGCCGGCGGCGTCGCGGCTGTCGTACAGAGCCTCCTTCTAAAGCAGGCTCAGGAAGTCGAGGGACCCGAGGCTGATAGACCTCTGGTCGGGGCTCCTTCTCTGCCTCACGGGCAACAGGTCCGAGACGACCTTGCCGCCGGCGTCGCGCGGGCCCGGCGGGCTCGGGTCGCGCCGCGTGCAGAGGCGGGCTCGGGGCCGCCGGCCGCGTCGGCGGCGGCGGCGTGAGTCGCGGCGGTGCCGACCCCGATCCGCTCGCGTCGCGGCGTCCGCCCAGTTGGAGCTGAGTGACCCGCTCTCGTAGTCGGCAGACTGCCGCGGGAGCCACTCATCTCTGCTCCCCGTCCCGGCTCGGAACCCACCTTCCTGCGCCCGGCCCGTCCACCCGCGGTCCGACCAGGGCGGCGCACGGTTCTCGGGGCGGCGGCCCCCCCACCGCCCCGGATCGGACCGGATCAAGGGCTACCGGGGGCCCTCTCTGGACCTGAAACCCGGGACTACCTTCCCCCGTGACCCTATGCCCGTACCTCACTCTGAAGTGAGGAAGCTCCCCGAGGACTAAGTTTCTAGCCAGACGGGTGGAGGTCGTAAATGTTGGAGGAAGCAGCGTCAGTGGGACTGCCGAGCTGCCGAGGAAGAGTGGGTGGACAAAAGAAAGGGGGTTTGAAAGGGTCCGTGACACAGAGGAGAGAAGAGGTCGTAGGGTGTCCTTGGGGATGAGGGAAGGTCCTTTGAGAAGGGGAGAAGGGGGGTGGGGTTGGGGGNTGTGTGTGTGACAACGAGAATCGTACTGGAAGAGACTGTAAAACTTAAGACGTCCGATTGACGGAAGGGATCCAACATAAGGAAAAGAGTTAGAAATCCCTGGCCAACAGTCTATTAAAAAACTCAACAGAAAACTACTTCTCGGGAGAGTAGAGAACAAAAGAGCGGCGGAGTACATAAAAAAAAGAACCAATGACCAGTAAATAACCGAGTTAGAAGAAGACACCCATTGGGCCCATAAACCAAAAGATTTGGACAGAAGACAAAGAACGTGGGGATGGAGTAGGAAGTGACAGACAGGGGACCTAAGAAATCACGTAAGAGGGAGTAAAAAAGTCAAAGGAATATAATCCGGGACGCATTGATAGACAACTTACTTATTTACGGACGGATCGAGAGAGACGACAATTCAGTGAAGTCAGCACAGGCTGAGACACACTGGGGTATCTACCGTCGGGTGGTCCGAGGGGACAGGGACCCTAAGAGGTCCATTCTTGTGACCTCACCCAACGGTAAAGGAAGAGGTCACATACTTTCACTTTTCACTTTCCCTTCAGCGAGTCAGCACAGACTGAGAAACGCTGGGGTACCTGACGTCGGATGGTCCGAGGAGACAGGTACCCTAAAAGGTCCGTTCTCATGACCTCACCCCACGGTAGCGGAAGAGGGATCGAGAGAGATTGAACACGAGTTATCCCTACCGACATAGTAGTCAAGGTCCACATGAGGTCTGAGGGATACTAAGAACCGTAGAAAGGTCTCGTGAGACGGAGTAAGGACCAGTCCGTAAAGTCGATGAGAACTGAAAATTAGAAACGTCATTACGGTCTGAAGACAAAGTCAGAAAGAATCTGACATACTCGAGACAAAACTTCCTTGAGGTAACGTCTGTCTTAGGATTTCTCTAAGTAGCATTTTGGTTTCGACGAAAAATAAACGTAGAACTAACCAACGTTCCTAAAGTTGAAGACTTTCGTGAAAATCGATGAGTAGAGACTCTGAAAATGAAGAAATTTCAAAAGTTTCACTTAGACTTGTAACTAGAACAAACGGACGAGAACTCAGAGGGAAGACTTTCATGAGAACGTCAACTGCCATCATCCCGGAACTCTTTTTTAACCTAGGTCTCTCTGACCCCTGAACATGGTCCGTCAGGATGTTTATAGGGCGCCGACAACGGAATTACCTCATGTCGGAAAAGGAAATCGTTACTCTGATGACAAGGTCAGTAGAAGGAAAAAACACGTAAAAGGGAAGTTAATGGAAAACGGTGAAGGGGTCCTTCGTGTGAAAATCCTTGATAAACTACAACGTTTAACAACTTGAATTCGGAAATATTTTCCTCAGGTCATTGGGACACGTATACATCAAAACACAGTCACGGGTTTCGTTGTAAACACGTTATATGATTAAGAAGTAACATTGTCTAATTATAGATTATACTATTAAAATGATTTCTATTCATAATCTAAAAACACCCTTAACAAAACTATTAAGACCTCCCAAAAAAAAAAAAAGGGATTTCTAGTCTTAAATGTTTAAAAAGTTTTCAACACCGTCACGGAAACCATTACGGTCAAATAGTATTCTGATGAGAGTCACTGAATACAATGTTCATCTATTTTATTTAACTTACGATGACAAATGACGGTTTTATTCTCCCTTCTTTGTCAGAGACTGAAAATGGAAAATATTTGTATTTTAAACTTACTGAAACCGAGAAACGGTCTAATTTTTTTGTACATTAGTCCATAAATCTATTCTTTAAACTTTTATTAACACTATTAGTCTTTATTCGTTGTCGACATACATGAAAGGTAAGACATTAAGAAAATATAAAACTTTTTCGAAAAAGTGGACATTACGACTTTTGTATATCCACTTATATCATATTGTTAAGGTTAAAGAATTCTGTACATATTTGGTCAAGAGTGACTGAGTGGTTTGTCATATAAAGTTTCGTCACTGATAAGACACAAGAGATGGGGGTAAAAGAAAACAAACCGTTTGATCTTGTGACGAAGTTTTTTAATGACATTTAAACAAGAGGATGCGACAGTCGTAAGATTTGAAGAGACCTTTGTGCATACAGGATAGGTCACAGGAAAGTAATCTCGACTTGTTGAATTTTTACTTACTTGTTCGTTTTATTGGGTTTGGGGTTTTTGAGACTCCTATCGGCAATAGTCTCCTAAGAATCTACCTGTAAAGATCAACAAAACTCAAAACGTTTGGAAGAACGTAACGACACCTTGAGAACAGAAGAATCACCAGAGTAACACCTTACAACAGAACTAGTGACCTATAAAGAAAGACAAAATAAGTCTTATTACACGTTCATCCCTTTACCTTTATGTAAATTATTTATGATACTATAACGGTTCATTAAGTCGATCATCAAACCAGTTACCTTATAAGTTTAAGTCCAAAAGTCATAAAATTCTCTATGATTATCGACGTAACTACAATCGATATGTCCAATACTATGAAGTATTGTAAAATTATTATTTTCATTTAACTTAACTACTTTAACTTTTTTTTTACGTCTTAAGTCCTCTGGACCAAGAGTAAGTAACATGGAACCTATTGATTTATGTACATATAGTGACACATATAGTGAAAATGATAGATCTCAGTAAGAAAAGACATTTAATAATGTAAATTTCGAAGAGGGACAAGACCGTAAGATACTTCTGTCCATAGCAGTTCGAAAGTTATAACAACAAGTCAGTGATTCAGTCAGTGAGTCAGTACAGACTGTGAAACACTGGAGTACCTGACCTCGTGTGGTCCGAAGGGACAGGAAGTCAAGTCAAGTCAAGTCAAGTCAGCGAGTCAGCACAGACTGAGAAACGCTGGGGTACTTAGTGTCGTGCGGTCCGGAGGACCAGGTAGTGGTTGATGGTCTCAAGTGAGTCTGAGTGCAAGTAGCTCAGTCACTACGGTAGGTCGGTAGAGTAGGAGACAGTAGGGGAAGAGGAGGACGGGCGTTAGGGAGGGTCGTAGTCTCAGAAAAGGTTACTCAGTTGAGAAGCGTACTGCACCGGTTTCATGACCTCAAAGTCGAAATCGTAGTAAGGAAGGTTTCTTTAGGGTCCCGACTAGAGGAAGTCTTGCCTGACCAACCTAGAGGAACGTCAGGTTCCCTGAGAGTTCTCAGAAGAGGTTGTGGTGTCAAGTTTTCGTAGTTAAGAAACCGTGAGTCGGAAGAAGTGTCAGGTTGAGAGTGTAGGTATGTACTGGTGTCCTTTTTGGTATCGGAACTGATCTGCCTGAAATCAGCCGTTTCATTACAGAGACGAAAACTTATACGATTGATCCAACCAGTATTGAAAAGAAGGTTCCTCATTCGCAGAAAATTAAAGTACCGACGTTAGTGGTAGACGTCACTAAAACCTCAGGGGGTTTTTATTTCAGACTGTCAAAGGTGACAAAGGGGTAGATAAACGGTACTTCACTACCCTGGTCTACGGTACTAGAAGCAAAAGACTTACAACTCGAAATTCGGTTGAAAAAGAGAAAGGAGAAAGTGAAAGTAGTTCTCCGAGAAATCAAGAAGAAGTGAAAGACGGTATTCCCACCACAGAAGGCGTATAGACTTAAATAACTATAAAGAGGGTCGTTAGAACTAAGGTTGAACACGAAGAAGGTCGGGTCACAAAGAGTACTACATGAAACGTATATTCAATTTATTCAAAAGTTATTCGAGATTGTCACCGTATACTTTATTTTTCGTTCCTGTATACTCAAAATTTTGACTCCTTTCATCTAATAAAAGAGTTCATCCCCGTAGTTTCATGATTAAAAAGGTGAATCAACAATTTTTTATAAACTCCCAGACAATACAGTGTTCATAACACGTTTCGGAACCACTATGTTTACGGTTTATTCTGAAAGGGTAAGAAGTTGGAGTACTTTGAAATTAATATCTAAAATAAGATTCATTTGACATAACTCCCTTTTATATTCTTGAGGACAACGACACCTCTACAAATCCCCTTCAAAATAGGAGGTGAAACCAACCAAAACAAGTGACGTCTAGAGCCCCCACGTCGGTATTTCTTTTTTTATTAGGATTTCTAGACCATATTTAGTGAATAATACAATGAATAAAACTTTATTAAATGAACCATTGTGTGTGTTTCTTTGACGACCCTGAAAAACGTAGTTCCCATTTAAACCCTAGAGTCAAATAAAAGTAAAATAAAAATACTTACTACTAACGAATCTGGGGATAGTGAAACTGGAGTCAAAACCCACACGATTACAGTCGGATAGTCACTTCTATGAGAGTCTTTAGTTGCTCTCAGTTCCGAAAGAATCCAGAGAACAGACTCGTGATGATCGACAATGTAAACAAACGTACGAGTCAACGAGTCAGTACAGGTTGTGAAACACTGGGGATCTTGACATCGGGAGGTCCGTGTAATGTCTACCGAAACTTCTGAACCCTCCATATCTATCGTCTTACTGTCCTTCTTTTCATTGTCTTAACGTTCCTACCGTACATTCCCCTCCTTTCGATGAATGTACTCCTAATCAGGTTCTTTATTTCTTGTCGTTCCTTTCTTTTTCCTTCCCTTCGAACTTAAATTCATCGTTTTGTCGTTTTAACAAAAACCTTTCCTTTAAAATGACTATATACGGTTACCTTTTAACTTTCTCGTATTTTTATGCATAAATTGAAGAGTGATTTATTTTACTTGGGACACTACATATTCCGGAATTTATTTTGGAACCTTTAACATTCACATTGATTGTACATTTAGTACTTTTCATATATTTTATATAAACACTCCATTCTATAAACTGTGTAAACACACAAAATTAACTTTAAAATTCTAAAACTTCAATTTACACCCAAGATTTGAAGACTCGTTATCTAAGTAATTTTAATTTTTACTTTGTTTTACATAAGATCATCAAATTACAAAAGTGAAAACATATTTAATCTATGATGTTGGACTTTAGTCTTAATTACCGGAAAAGATAAATATATCTTTATAAAGACATAAGACAAAAGATAAAGATAATGAAAAGAGACGAAGTAGGGATCAATAGTCTTTGTCGTACCGTCTCAACTTTCATGTTCCTATACAAAAAACTGTCTGTTAGACTTATTGAGGAAGGACTCGGGAAATGATATAGATTCTGGGACCCTCTCGGTTGAGGATGGAAGAGACTCGGAATCAAAAGATAAAACACTTCATCCTTAGTACTGATGGAATCTCGACACAACACTTTCTCCTCGTTATAAAGAACATTTTAAATAACTTGAACTATTTACTATCAATGTTCGACGTTAAGTAATTGAAGTCAGTTTAAATGTACGGAGGTTTACTGGATATTGAAAAACAAAAAAGAATCATTGAATGAATACTCACGTACTCACGATACCTGACATCGGACAGTCCGAGGAGAGAGGTACCCTAAAAGGTCCGTTCTTATGACCTAACCCAACGGTACGAGACGAGGTCCCTCAGAAGGACTGTATCCCCAACTTGGACGTAGAGAAAACAGAGGACGCAACCGTCCGTCTAAGAAGTGGTGATCACGGCGGACCCGTCTGGAATGAATAATTATTGGAATAATTTTTTCCGAAGGGACCACCGAGTCATCATTTATTTACCGTTGGGTGAGGTCATAAGAAGAGACTCTTTAGGACACTAAAGAGTCTCCTCGGACCGTCGCACCCCAGGTTTTCAGCCTACACTGAATCACTGATTTGTTGTTGTTGGAATAATTTTCTAAAGTAACCAGTTGACTACTGTACATGGATTGTAAATGGTTATGAATAACCATTTTAAAAAATCCGTAACGGGTCACATTTAAAATAATCGTAACGGGTCAGATAGGTAATTTTTTAATTTTCACCTCGGGTAAAAACCGAGGGACTGATACTGAGTACACTCATGTATTTATACACATTAGTAATGTCTAAGTTTTTAAAGATAGTTTGACAACTTACAATACACCTCCATACTCATGGTAATGATATTTAAGGTATTTTTACGATCTATACATAACCATCTTATACCCATAAAGTTACGTTTAATAAAAATTGAATCCTTTTTAGTAATCAACTTTCTTTTTAACAAAAAAGCGAACGGACTCTTAAAGTTCTCAAGGGGTAGGTAACGTAAGTTTCATTAAACATACATACAAGTTTCCGAATCCGACACTCTATGTTGTTAATGGGTTGATTATTCAAAATACAAAACACATTCCGTGAGATAAGATGGTCGAGTCAACAACATTGAAGTAAAATTTCTATTTAAAACTGATACCCTTTACTGTAGTCACTAATAATCAAACACTCATCTCCAATACATTAATATATTAGTAAAAATGATATATCAAATAGATGGAACTTCATCTATATGGATATCAAATAGATGAGACTCCACACACTCTCCCCAATGATAACAACAAGTCAACGATTCGACACAGGTTGTGAAATGTTGGGGGTACCTCACGTCGAACAGTCCGAAAGGACAGGAAAAAGTGTGAGTAGTTCTCCGACAAATCAAGGAGAAGTGAAAGACGGTAATCCACCACAGTAGACGTATAGACTCCAACAACTATAAAGAGGACCGTCAGAACTAAGGTCGAACACGAAGTGGGTCGGGTCGTAAAACGTACGCCATAAAACCAAAAAGATACTATGTCACCTACAACCGTTAATCTAGAGACCAAGAGACGGAAAAGATTTAAGTCGAACATGTAGACCTTCAAGAAACAAGTACATGACAACTTCGGATCGAACTTCCTAAAACTCGTACACTTTACTTACGTTAACACACCATCAAACTTGTAAGAAACCGTAACGGGAAGAAACCCTAACCTTACTTTTGACTGGAAAAGGTCAGCACACCGTTAACGACTCAAAAGGTCTAAACGACAGTATACCTCACATCGTGAAACTTCACTTCAGTGGGTTAACACAGACTGAGAAACGCTGGGGTACCTGACATCGGATAATGTGAGGAGGTAGGTGTCCTAAAAGGTCCGTTCTCATGACCTCACCTAACGGTAAAGAAAGAGGTCTTCTAGAAGGGTGGGTCTCTAACTTGGGTCCAGAGGACGTAACACCCGTCTGTGAAATGGTAGACTCGGTGGTCCCGTGAAATTGTCGCAGTATAAAATCTAAACATTTATCGAGTCGACCTTAAGGTAGTAGAGGTGATCGAAACAAAAATATTACGAAGGATTCCGGATGAACCGAAGTGTAAGGTCCTACAGTCCATTCACTGGGTTGGTAACGCTAATAGACTCAGTAATTCTGTAAAAAACATGTCAAGAAGACACATAAGAAAGGTGAATAGAATTAGACAGGAAATCACACAGGTAGAAACGTACTATACAAGGGAACCATAACGACTAAAAGAACTTCTCTAGAGATCAAAAAGGGTAAGATAATAAGAGGAGATAAAGAAACGTAACAAGTGAATTCTTCCGAAAGAATAAAGAGGAACGATAAGAAACCTTGAGACGTAAGTAAACCCATATAGAAAGGGAAAGAGGAAACGGATAACGAAGAGAAGAAAAGATTCGACAAACATTCCGAAGGAGTCTATTCGTAAAATGGAACAAAGTAAAGAAAAAGAACCCCTACCAAAACCAGTGACGAAGGACATGTCACGTCACTTGGAGACAGGTATCAAGAAGTCCGTGACAGATAGTTTAGATTAGGAAACTTAGATAAACAGTGAGGGTGACATATTAGTATTCCCAGGGTAGTGAAGTACCCTTTATCTACCCCTTTGTCACCTTTGTCACAGTCTGAAATAAAAACCCCCGAGGTTTTAGTGACGTCTACCACTGACGTCGGTACTTTAATTTTCTGCGAATGAGGAACCTTCTTTTCAATACTGGTTGGATCTATCGTATAAGTTTTCGTCTCTGTAATGAAACGGCTGATTCCAGGCGGATCAGTTCCGATACCAAAAAGGACACCAGTACATACCTACACTCTCAACCTGACACTTCTTCCGACTCGCGGCTTCTTAACTACGAAAACTTAACACCACAACCTCTTCTGAAAACTCTCAGGGAACCTGACGTTCCTCTAGGTTGGTCAGGCAAGACTTCCTCTAGTCGGGACCCTAAAGAAACCTTCCTTACTACGATTTCGACTTCGAGGTCGAAACCGATGGAGTACGCTTCTCAACTGAGTAACCTTTTCTGAGACTACGACCCTCCCTACCCCCCGTCCTCCTCTTCCCCTGCTCTCTCCTACTCTACCGACCTACCGTAGTGTCTGAACTACCTGCACTCAGACTCACTTGAGGCCCTCTACCACTACCTGTCCCTCCGGACCGCACGACGTTAAGTACCCCAGCGTTTCTCAGTCTGTGCTGACTCGCTGACTTGAGTTGACATTGACTTACCGAGTCCCCAAAATGGATGAAAGAAGTTGAATTTAGACTTAAAACTTTACTCTTCGAGTACTAGACTCACCGTCAGTCGAGGTTTAGAACACAAACTCTCGAAGAGGTAGAAACCAACGTTTCTTACATTAGTTAGACTAAAACCACAACTGGTAGACAACTACAGATACACATCTCAGTAGAGAACAACAACCTACTCCCACAAATGATACTGGTCACATAAGAGAACCGGTTTGACAATCGAAAAAGGAACGAAGTAAAACATGAGGTTCTAGTTTGAACGGACAATGAGGTCCATAGAGAATTGAAAAATGAAAACGTAAGATCAAGAGATACTACTTTTACTGTAGAAAAACCCCACAATCAAGATCTTCCAGAATATCCAGAAGTATGTTAACAAGTCGAAGTCGATGAAACCGTAGTCACCGAACCTAATGATACTATAACTTACCAAACGGAACCTTAACTTGCCTCTAGTAAGACAGCAAAAACTCTACCTGGGTTGATGAGGTAAAGTCTGAGAAAGTAACTGATACTCCCGATAAGGTAAAGAAGATTTCCTAAGAACGGGTGTCATCATCCGCTCTACTATTACTATAAGTCTACTATGAGAACGGTAGATGACAAACTGGTGTAGGTTAAATGGAACTAAGTACCTGGATCGTAGGGTCCAAGGATACGTCATAACAAGAAATGTCGTAGTCTGAAATGAACGTGGTTATCTGTGTGGGTGTTGACCCGTAGTCAATTGAGAGATCAACGACACGTCGAAGAATAACATCACCGTTCCGGAAGTCCTCAACGTCACGGACCCGAGATCTTACACGTCCGAAATCATCAACAACTCATACCCGGCTTAACGGGCTGTCATGTACATTACAAGGACCTGGTCCCTAGTTTGGACAAAGGGACGTAACCGTCTGTCTAAGAGATGGTGACCTGTTGGTCCCTTCAGGAAAAAACAAAATAGAACAACGGAGATCGTATACCTCGACTTCCATTTGGATGTACAAAAAAACTTATACCATCGTTTTAATCACCCAATAGAGATCTGTATTTGTGACAAATGACACTTAAAATGTGTGTAGATCCTTCTTTTTATAATACACCGTATTCATCCCTTTTATAAATGTTCTTGACCGATCCGGAAATTCCTGATGTGGAAACGTCCGGGAATAAACAACGTATCTGGTTACCAATCCAGTTTTCAGTTTCAAGACGACAAATTTAAGACTGAGTAAAATTGTAAGAATAAAAATAGAACGTAAATCATACCATGGACTATGAATTACCTAAAAGTTATTTTACAAGTCTTATTCACTTTCTACAAGAATTATTAATAATAATAATTATTATTATAAATAATTATAATAACAACAAATAGGTTAATATCAACAAAGAGAAAACAAATCAAAAAAAGGACACGATATAAACCAACTAAGTTTATTTTATCTAAAGTATGGGTCAGAGACTCTCTATGAAAGTTCATCCGTTTGGACAAACTTAAAATGAATGAGAACGGTAAATTTCGTTTTGAAGTCTTACTTCAACACGATTTTTCTTTCTTTTACCTTTTCCTAGGGAGACGACCTTGAGGAACTCTCCGGGTAAATATAAAATTCTTTAATCCATTTACATTGTTGAGAGAGTCAGAGGTCATCTTCAGACGAATATAAAAGACACGTCGAGAAAAAGACCACCCTTTACAAACAGTCATTCGCCCGACGACAGTGGTTTTTAGGTAACAATCTGTTTCATTTTTTTATAGCGAGGAATTTATAGTGAAGTCCTGTCCTAGACTTCTAGATCTGAATACACGACATTCGAGTCCCGTAGAGTATTTTAACTTTTAAAGCCCATCTAACTAAATCCTTCATTCCTTCGGCCTTTATAGAACCTTCTGACCTCTAAACAATACCGATAAACTACCTTGACTCTTTCTCACTTGTAAGAATATTTATCTTGTCACTCTTTAGTGAAGGACGGGTCCGAAATAAACCCCAAATAATTTGTCAAGAAGTAAACTCGATCTCCGATAGTTTGCAGTCACTTGTTTTCTTTATGGATGTTTGCTAACAACCTTACGCCTAATGACCCGAAGAAAGAGTCTCCCGGACAACAAAAAAAGGTGGACAAAAAAACCAATAGATTTACATCAACTAAATGTTAGAACACGACTAAAGACGATATGTCTTTTCATTAAGTCAATATATATGTACAGGAAAAAATTATAAGAAGGGGTAATACCAAATAGTGTCCGATAACTTATATCAAGTGACACGATATGTCATCCTGGAACAAATAGGTAAGACATATATGATCAAAGGTTAGGGTTTCTTTCCGTTACGGTTTCTTACAAGTTGGATGACGTGTTAACGTGAGTAAGTGTGTGATCGTCTCAGTACGAGTTTTAAGAGGTTCGGTCCAAAGTTGTCACACACTTGGCACTTACAGGTCTACGAGTTCGACCTAAACCTTTTCCGTCTCCTTGGTCTCTAGTTTAACGATTGTAGGCGACCTAGTACCTTTTTTGTTCTCTTAAGGTCTTTTTGTAGATGAAGACGAAATAACTGATACGGTTTCGGAAACTAACACACCTAGTGTTATTTGACACCTTTTAAGACTCTCTCTACCCGTATGGTCTGGTGGAATGGACGAAGGATTCTTTATACATATGTCCAGTTGTTCGTTGTCAATCTTGGTCTGTACCTTGTTGTCTGACCAAGGTTTAACACTTTCCTCATGTAGTTCCGACATATAACAGTGGGACGAATAAATTGAATTTACATTTCATGTAGTACTCTTTACGACCCGACCTACTTCGTGTTCGACCTTAGTTCTAACGACCCTCTTTATAGTTATTGGAGTCTATACGTCTACTGTGGTGGGAATACTGTCTTTCACCTCTCCTTGATTTCTCGGAGAACTACTTTCACTTTCTCCTCTCACTTTTCGACTGAATTTTCAGTTGTAAGTTTTTCGATTCTAGTACCGTAGGTCAGGGTAGTGAAGTACCGATTCTCTGCCCGTTTTTTACCTTTGTCACTGTCTGAAATCAAAGAACCCGAGGTTTTAGCGACGTCTACCACTGATGTCGGTACTTTAAGTTTTTACGAACGAGGAACCTTCTTTTAAATACTGGTTGTATCTGTCGTATAATTTTTCGTCTCTGTAATAAAACGTTGTTTCCGGATAGATCAGTTTCGACACCAGAAAGGTCATCAGTACCCATTTACACTCTCAACCTGACATTTCTTTCGACTCGTGACTTCTTAACTACGAAAACTTAACACCATAACCTCTTCTAAAAACTCTCAGGGAACCTGACGTTCCTCTAGTTTCGTCAGTTAGGATTTCCTTTAGACAGGACTTATAAGTAACCTTCCTGACTACGACTTCGAGGTTATGAAACCGATGGACTACGTTTCTTTACTGAGTGAACTTTTCTGGAACTACGACCTTTTCCAACTTCCGTCCTCCTCTTCCCCTGCTGTCTCCTATTCTACCAACCTACAGTAGTGGCTGAGTTACCTCCCTTCGGACCGAACGACTACAGGTACCCCAGTGTTTCTCCGTCTGTGCTGACTTACTGACTTGACCTGACTGTATGATCAAACGTAGATGATTGATGTTTACGGGAGAGGTAGGAAGGAAGTGGGAGGGAAGAGGAACCGTGGTGTAAAGAAATGACAATTTAACATCAAAACCACTATATCTCAAGATAACAAAAAGACAACTGGATAGTACTATGTTACCATAACTCATTATCAATATATTAGTGTTATCACTTTCTACAAATAGTCAAAAGTGTTAGTTATCGGTCCGTTTTTTATTTTCTATTAACGTTAACATTCGGTATTACCTTTGTATTCCTTGAATTGTTACATTTTTATGAATTTGTGTTAAACCCCCAGTCCGTGTCACTACACCATTCACCTTCACGTATGTATGTACGTGTACAAAAGTATACGGGTCGTCAGATATAGAAAACTAAACACGTAAATCAGGTAAATGAAAATTCCACTAATAACTATACATACTAGGATAATGATTAAAGAATTAACAAAGCCCAAATAAAAGACATCCAGAAAAGGAACAGAACACAAAGGACGAATCCCTTCAAGGAAGTCGTAAACAATATTTCGACCAAACCACCACGACTTAAGAGAATTGAAAACGAACAGACCTTTCGAAAACTAAAGAGGTAATTTAGACTTCCTCTCAGAACGACCCATCTTATAAGAACCAACATCCAAAGGGAAAAGTATTGACATTTATATAGTACGGTAAGGGAAGACCGAACATCTCAAAGACAACTCTTTAGCCGACTATCGGAATACCCTCAAGGGAACATACAATAAACACTAAAGGGGGAACAAAATTATAAAATAGACAGAAATTAAAAACAGTCAAACTAACTATACACAAAACTACACAAGGAGGAACCCAAATAGAAAGGACCCTGAGACATACGAAGGACCTGATCAACTGATAAAGGAAAGGGTACAAACCCTTGAAAAGTCGATAATAGAGAAGTTTATAAAAGAGTCCAGGAAAGAGGAGAAGAGGAAGACCCTGGGGTCATTACACGTACAACCACGTAAAGTACAACAGGGTCTCCAGACAATCCGACAGAAGTAAAGAAAAGTAAGAAAAAAAGACATAAAACTAGAAGTCGTCATTAAAGGAGGTAAGGTAGGAGGTCAAGTAAATAGGTAAGACGATAACTAAGGAAGATCACATAATAACTAGAGACAAACAAGAAATCAAGAAGACGACGGTGATTCAGTGAAGTCAGCACAGGTTGAGACACGCTGGGGTATCTACCGTCGGGTGGTCCGAGGGGGCAGGGACCCTAAGAGGTCCGTTCTTGTGACCTCACCCAACGGTAAAGGAAGAGGTTACGTACTTTCACTTTTGACTTTCACTTCAGAAGATCCAGAAACCATTTGTAAAGGACGTAGAAGAGGTAATAAAAGGGATCTGGGATACAGTAGAAGTGATAGTACTAAGACTTAAGAAAAAACCACAAAGCGGATAGAGGTGAAGTAAATCAACAAAGAAACCCCAAAAAAGAACAGGGAAGTAGACCCTGTATTGATAAACGAAAAAGTAGTGCTACTTGAAAGACAACATACCAAAAACAAATCGACGATATCTTAACACGAAGAAGAAGGAAGAAGACAGAAGGAAGACTACCTACTCCTAAGGACTACTCTCCCTGACCGATACCCTTTTCAAACCAGAACGAGACCGGGTTAGTGACGTACCGTTTATCTACCCCTTTGTCACCTTTGTCACTGTCTGAAATAAAAAACCCGAGGATTTAGTGACGTCTACCACTGACGTCGGTACTTTAATTTTCTGTGAACGAGGAACCTTCCTTTCAATACTGGTTGGATCTACCGTATAAGTTTTCGTCTGTGTAATGACACGGTTGTTTCCAGGCAGATCAGTCTCGATACCAAAAAGGTCATAAGTACATACCTACACTCTCAACCTGATATTTCTTTCGACTCTCGGTTTCTTGACTACGAAAACTTGACACCACAACCTCTTCTGAGAACTCTCAGGGAACCTGACGTTCCTCTAGGTTGGTCAGGTAGGATTTCTTTTAGTCAGGACTTATAAGTAACCTTCCTGACTACAACTTCGACTTTGAGGTTATGAAACCGGGGGACTACACTTCTTGACTGAGTGATCTTTTCTGGGACTACGATCCTTTCTAACTTCCTCCTTCCTCTTCCCCTGATGTCTCCTACTCTACCAACCTACCGTAGTGCTTGAGTTACTTGTACTCAAACTTATTTGAGGTCCTCAAACACTACAGTTCTTTCGGACCGCACGATGTCAGGTACCCCAACGTTTCTCAGTCTGTATTGACTCCTTGACTTGACTTGATTTAACCGCCCGTCCCGAAACGAGTCATTTCCAAATTAAGTTTAAAGACGACTGCCCACCCCACGTGAGGGAGGGACCATCAACAAACCGGACTCCACTGTACACCACTTGGGGACCACTGGGAGTGGAGGTGTCCTCTGGGAGGTTGTGATCGACCATCAAAACCAAATCAGTGGACACCCCAGGGACGAGGAAAGGAGACCTACAACCATACGTGTTCTACAACAACCACGGGAGGTTCTGACCTCAGAAACAAAGAGGGTCAGGACACCTTTTGGACATTAGTTTAGTACGACCGGTCTAAGGGACCTCTAAGTCAAGGAAACAGACTAGGGATGCGACCCTTCGGACTACACCCTAAGTCTTGGAAGTATCGTCACCCTCTTGAAGAAACAATAATAGCAAGAGGTCAAACACCCAGTAAGTGGGTCGTCCATACCCTAAACTAAAATAGCACTAACACGGGGAGGATGGTAGAACGACGTCGAAGAAGAAACAGAAACCTGTACTTCACAGAAAACAACCAACCAAGGTCACAGGAAGACAACTACCAACAAGTTGTCGATCAACGTTAAAACCACAAGAACGTCCTCCTCTACTTGTATGTAGGAAGATGAGACGGTAGGACTTGACCACGAACATAGAAAAACTTAATATCAAAAACAAACCCATACACGAGACCTCACCCTTACAACCTAGTATACCGTTGAGGTGAAAATCAAAAAACTCCTTGGAGGTATCATAAAATGTAGGGGTGCTTGTCACATCCCCCTAAGGTAAAAAGAGGTATGGGAGAGGTCGTAAAACAGACAAAAATTACTACCGGACAGGTTGACGAGACTCCACCATAGAGTGACATCAAAAATAAACGTAAAGGGATCAGTAACCCGAAGGGTCAACCACGATCACCTTGGATGGACGGTTACGTCCTCTGTATTCTCTGTGTCCAAACTGGGGACCCAGTCCTTCTCGGGGACTTCTTCACATTACAACTCGTAACAAAGTACACGATTACCGGTAGACATACAATAAAAACCTCTATACAGACATCCAGAAGACGGGTAAGAAACCTGACTCTATAAACAAAAAAATCAACAACTTAAAATACTCGACAAACATATAAAACTTTTAATTCGGGAACAGTCATCGTAGTATTTATAAAGAAGAATAAGACGTCCAACAGAAAAGTAAAACAAATACCAAAGGAAACGACACGTTATCGAACATACAAAGGAATCCACGGGGACACCGTGGGGGGACGGGGCGGGACGGGATGACGACCGAAAGTAAAGACAACGGAACCCTCTCACTAGATTCTTTTGTAGCCATGATAACTACAGTCTTTTACAAAACGGAGACAAAGGAAGATCCTCAATATACCACAGTATAGAATATAAATTCGGACATTCGGTAAATTTCAAATAAAAATACTTACCATACACACACACAAGACTGACGTAAATAACTATACTTCCACAGGTTGAAAGGGTTGTGGTGAACGATTTCTCTGATAGAAAAAATGCAAAATATAAGAACGGAGGAAACAACTTCTAATTAACTGGTATTTACAGAACCAAATAAAACCCGAGAAATAAGGACACCAGTACATACCTACACTCTCAACTTGACACTTCTTCCGACTCACGGCTTCTTAACTACGAAAACTAGACACCACAACCTCTTCTGAGAACTCTCAGGGAACCTGACGTTCCTCTAGGTTGGTCAGGTAAGACTTCTCCTAGTCGGGACTCTAAAGAAACCTTTCTTACCACGATTTCGACTTTGAGGTCATGAAACCGGTGGAGTACCCTTCTCAACTGAGTAACCTTTTCTGAGACTACGACCCTCCCTAACTCCCGTCCTCCTCTTCCCCTGCTGCCTTCTACTCTACCGACCTACCGTAGTGATTGAGCTACCTGCACTCAGATTCACTTGAGGCCCTCAACAACTACCTGGCCCTCCGGACCGTACGACGCTAAGTACCCTAGTGTTTCTCAGTCTGTGCTGACTCGCTGACTTGACTTGACTTGACTAAGGTAATAAGGTATACAGACAAAAACACGTTTATGGTACGACAAAACTGAGAACATCGAAACATAATAACAGACTTCAGACCCCTCCCAATACGAAGGTCGAAACCAAAAAGGAGTGTTAGAGAAACCGTCACGACCAGAAATTACCGAGGTATTTTTAAAATCGTAAAACAAGGTGAATACATTTTTTACAGTACCCATTAAACTATCCCTGGTGTAATTGAGACGTCTAACGAAACCTATCATACCGGTGAATTTATTACGATTAATAAAATTGGGTTCTTATACTCTATCGAAAGGCAAAGAAACTCAGTAGGAGTTAAAGGAAACAATTACAAAATATCGAGAGTCACTCAGAAAGTGGAGGAACCAGTCCAAATAATGATTCATAAAATAAAAACCTAAGTTAAAAATTTCAAAAAACAAAACAAATTCTACCACTATCTTGTCTTAAGTTAAAGTTCAAAAATTTAAATTAAAATTCTTTTAATGTAAAATTTTTACTAACACATCGAGAATCCTAGTGGTCTTACCGGTAAAAAAAAAAGTAAGTCAAAATTTTTTTAATTTAAATAATAAAGTAACTTCCTATTAACGAAATGTCTTAGAACAAAAGACAGTTTGGAGTTATACTTAATCGGTATCCATATGCAAATAGACCTCTTCCGTCACAGTAGGGTGAGGTCATGAGAACGGACCTTTTAGGGTACCTACCTCCTCGGACCGCCCGATGTCAGGTACCCCAGCGATTCTCAACCTGTGCTGACTCGTTGAAGGGAAAGTGAAAAGTGAAAGTATGTAACCTCTTCCTTTACCGTTGGGGAGGTCACAAGAACGGAACTCGTAGGGTCCCTGCCCCCTCGGACCACCCGACGGCAGATACCCCAACGTGTCTCAGTCTGTGCTGACTTCGCTGAATCGTATGTATATAGGGGAGGCAAAACTTGAAGGGAGGGTAGAGGAAGGGGTGGGGTGGGGAGATCCAACTATGTCTCGGGGACAAACTCAAAGGACTCGGTATACCGTTTAAGAACAACCGATAGATAAAGTGTATACCATTACATTCGAAGATACAATGAGAAAGGTATCTAGAATGGGAGAGGAGGGGAGAGGGGTACAGGCATTCAGATAAGAGATACAGACAAAGAGGTAACGACGGGACGTTTTTGTAAGTAGCCATCGTAAAAAGATCTAAGACATATATACGTATTCTTATACTATAAATAGAAAGAGAAAGACTGAATGAAGTGAGACATATTATCCAAGACGACGATGACGACGATTCAGCGAAGTCAGCACAGGCTGAGATACGCTGGGGTATCTGCCGTCGGGTGGTCCGAGGGGGCAGGGACCCTAAGAGGTCCGTTCTTGTGACCTCACCCACCAAATAGGTAGAGTAATCTTGACTGAGTTTGCGTAAGGAAAATACCGACTCATTACAAGGTAACACATATACATGGTTTGGAAGAAATAGGTAAGTAGAGAGCTACCTGTAGATACAAAGAAGGTACAAGATCAATGACATTTGTCACGACGTTACTTGTTACCCTATGTACACAGAAAAAGTCAAAACCAAAGGAGCTCATAAACGAATCCTCATCCTAACGACCCAGTATACCACCAAAATAAGGATCAAAAAATTCACTAGAGGTATGGTAGAAGGTATCACCGACACAGTTAAATGTAAGGGTGGTTGTCACGTTCTCACAGGGGAAAAGAGGTGTGGGAGAGGTCGTAAATACAAACACCTGGAAAACTACTACCAGTAAGACTGGACATACTTCACTATAGGGTTACATCAAAACTTACGTAAAGAGATTATTACTCACTACAACTCGTAGAAAAGTACACAAACAATCGGTAGACATACAAAAGAAACCTCTTTACAGACAAACCCATAAAAGGGGCGAAAAACTAACCCAAGAAACAAAAAGACCACAACTCAACATACTCGACGAACATATAAAACCTGTAATTAGAAAACAGTCAACAAAGTAAACGATAATATAAGAGGTTAAACTCCCAACGAATATGAAAGGAAACGACACGGTTTCGAAAATTCAAATTAATCCAGGGTGAACAAATGAAATCAAAAATAAAGGTAATGAGATCCTCCACCCAGTGTCTCCTAGAACGAAACTAAATACAACAACTCACAAGACGGATACAGAAGGAGATTCTCAAAATATAAAAGACTAGAATATAAATCTAGAAATTAGATAAAACTTAAATAGAAACACATACCGTAATCCTTCAGAAGATTAAAGTAAGAATATAGACAGGTCGGAAGGGTCGTGGTAAATAACTTCTCCGACAGAAACGGGGTAACATATAAAAACGGAGGAAACAGTTTTTATTCCATGGGTATCCATACACCAAAATAAAGACCCGGTCATGGTATGATAGAACTACTGACATCGAAACATCACATTAGAATTCAGTCCTTCAAACTAAAGAGGTCGAGGTAAGAAGAAAGAGTTCTGACGAAACCTATAAACCCCAGGAAACACAAAGGTATACTTAACACTTAAAAAAAACAAAATCAAAACACTTTTTACGGTAACCATTATACTATCCCTAACATGACTTAGACATCTAACGTAAACCATCATATCAGTAAAAGTGTTATAACTAAAAGGATAGGTCCTTGTACCTTATCGAGATGTAGACAAATACAGTAGAAACTAAAGAAAGTAATCACAGAGTATGAAAAGACACAAAGGAATCCATTCAAATAAGGAAAACAGAGGAATCCATTCAAATAAGGATCTATAAATTAAGAAAAACAATGTTACCACTTACCCTAATTAAGACATTAAAGAGAAAGACTAAAAAAGTAACAATCACATATCTTTACGTTCACTAAAGACACATCACTAAACATAGGACGTTGAAACGATTTAAGCGACTAATCGAGATCATTAAAAGACTAGGATAGTAATACCAAAAGATACATGTCATAGTACAGTTGACGTCAATGACTCTCGAAATGAAGAAGAAAAGGTTAGACCTAAGAAAAATAAAGAAAAAGAAGAGACTAACGACATCGACCCTGAAGGTCTTGATACAACTTATTGTCACCACTTTCACTTGTAGGAACGGAACACAGACTAGAATCCCCCTCACGAAAGTCAAAAAGTGGTAACTCTTATTACAAACGACATCCGAATAGTATATACCGGAAATGATTCAATTGTTCCAGCCAAGGAAGATACGGGTAAAAACCTTCAAAATTAGTATTTACCCACGACTTAAAACAATTTCCGAAAAAGACGTAGATAACTAAAATAGTATACCAAAATAGAAAGGTAAACAATTATACCACATAGTGTAACTAACTAAACGTATATAACTTTATAGGAATGTAAGGACCTTATTTGGGTGAACTAGTACCACATTTTCGAAAAACTGCACAACGACTTAAGACAAACGATTTTAAAACAACTTCTAAAAATGTAGATACAAATAGTCGCTATAACCGGACATCAAAAGGAAAAAACACAACAGAAACAGACCAAAACCGTAGTCTCACTACCACCGGAGTAACTTGCTCAAACCTTCACAAGGAAGGAGACGTTAAAAAACTTTCTAAAAATCTTCCTATCCGTAATCGAGAAGACATTTACAAACTATCTTAAGAGGATACTACGGTAGACCAGGACCCGAAGATAATAAACCCTCTAAAAACTAGTGTCGAAGTTAAAGTCACGAACATTAACCCAACAAGTATTAAAGATAAAGAAGGACCAAGTCAGAACCTTCTAACTTGAAAAGATTCTTAGACAGGTAAACAAGGTCCAATAGGTAAAATAACGGTATTTCAATAAGTATTATTAGGGAATATCAGGAAACATAAAGACGCAACAGACAACATTGGAGAGGAAAAAGTAAAGATTAAAACAACTAAGCTAAGAAGAGAGAAAAAAAGAACTACTCAGACCGATTTCCAAACGGTTAGAATAAATAGAAGAGTTTCTCATTCGAAAATCAAAATAATAAAGAGAGTAAAGAAAAAGTAAATAAAGACGAACCTAGAAATACTAAAGGAAGGAAGATGATTAAAACCAAAAAAAAAACAAGAAGAAAAAGGTCAACAAAATCCACATTTCAATCTAACAGATAAACTAATAAAGGAAGAAAGAAGACTAAAATCCAAAGTCAAGTCAAGTCAACGAGTCAATACAAACTGAGAAACTCTGGGGTACCTGACGTCTTACGGTCCGAAGGGACAGGTAGAGGTTGAGGTCCTCGAACGAGTTTGAGTACAGGTAATTCAGTCACTACGGTATGTTCGTAGAGTAGGAGACAGTAGGGGAAGAGAAGGACGGGAGTTAGAAAGGGTCACAGTCCCAGAAAGGGTCACTCAGTCAAGAAGAGTAGTCCAGTGGTTACATAACCTCAAAGTCGAAATCAAAGTCAAGAAGGTCACTTATAACTCCTGACTAAAGGAAATTCTACCTGATCCAACTAGATGAACATCAGGTTCCCTGAGAGTTCTCAGAAGAGGTTGTGGTGTCAAGTTTTCGTAATAAAGAAGTCACGAGTTGAAAGAGATATCAGGTTCAGAGTATAGGTACGTTCTAATGACCTTTTTGGTATGGAAACTGATCTACTTGAAAACAACCATTTCATTACAGAGACCAAAATTTATACGACAGTTCCAACCAGTATCGAAAAGAAGATTCCTCGTTCGCAGAAACTTAAAGTACCGACGTCAGTGGTAAACGTCACTAAAACCTCGGGGGGTTTTATTCCTGAGAGTGACAAACGTAACAAAGGGATAGACAAACGGTACTTCACAACCCAGACCTACGGTACTAGAAACAAAAGAATTTACAACTCAAAATTCGGTTGAAAAAGTGAAAGGAGAAAGTGAAAGTAGTTCTCGAGAAATCAAGAAGAAACGAAAGACGGTACGCCAAATCAAACAGTATTGTTTGATTTGGATTTCAGTACAGAAAAATGTCATACTTTTCCGTTTTTTTATACAGAAATCCAAATCAAACAACATAAAACTTAATAAAATCAATCACACGATCCAACAAATAAACTCTAAAAAGAACAACAAAAACTCCTTCCGAACATAACGATACTTGAATGGAGATTCTTAAAGGAAACGACACAGGGTATCTAAAGTCTACCAACGCAAGTCTCCCAGACCAAATTATTGGGATCCTTCTCCGGACCTGATACATAAAAATTGTTTAAGGTCCACTAACGATTCAGGTCGTTTTAATACGAATTTCCAATTACTTAATGTGTGAAAGACCCAGAAACTAGATCCGAGTCACTCAATACATCTGAGTAAATAAACCCTTTCTTATTAGGACCTTCAACGAGGAAACCTTACTACCATAGGGTCCGTTAATAACGGGATTATCCCTATCTTATCTCTTCCACTGAAAGTCGGAGTAGGATAAGGACATAGAAAGTATAAGTTTTATTAGAAAAAACGGAGACACAACCTTTGATAAACTTCAAATTCGTAAACATGAAAATAAGTGTCAGAGAAGAGTAAAAAGGACTCCTAAGAGGGGATTCCAAATATAAATTATCTAGTGTACAGTAACCACATGTACAACGCACCGGAGAAATAAGTTTTATTTCTTTAACAATAAGTTTTTGTAACCCCGACTAACTCTTTTTTCCTCTTCCGAACAGTACTAACAGTTAGACTATAATAATAGTCATAGACACAAAAAATTTCGTTCTCGTTGTATTGTAAAGTGTTTACTCAGTTGACCTAGTAAAACTTCATTACACTGTGTGTTCAAGTACACGGTTACTTTTCAAAAAAATTTCCACTTCTCTCTCCTTTGTAGATCTACTTTTCCAAAAAAAAAAAAAAAAAAAACGGATCTTTCCTTCGTTATCCTCGAAGTCTATAGTCTAATATCTTGGTGGAGATTTTGAGATGGTTTTATACCGTCTATATTACACACACAATCAACGAGTCAACACAGACTTAGAAACACTGGGGTACCTGACATACCTGACATCGGGTGGTCCCAGGAGACAGGTACCCTAAGAGGTCCGTTCTTATGACCTCCCCCAACGGTAAGAGAAGAGCTCCCCTAGAAGGACTGGTTCCCTAGTTTGGACCCAGAAGACGTGAAAACCGTCTAAGAAATGGTAGACTCGGTGGTCTCTTCGAAGACTTATTACCGGTGATTTGAAATATAGGAATCGATTAATTAGAAAGAAAGTAAGTCACCGATTCCACCCATTCCCAGATCAACTTGAGAGACTCATTTAGTACCTGGTTGTAAACTTCTTTACACGTAAACGTCTCTTTAGACCTTGGTTGGATAGTACCCTCTTCCGACAGACATACCTTCAAGGACTACAATGGAACCAACGTTCGGGAACTTCAGGTGAACTCAGGAAATGATATGATATATGACATGATATAAGTACTACACACCCAGACAACACGGGTCACCTCTTTTACTTTTACAAGATTATTTCATGAAAAGAAACGAACGAAATATGGAGACGAAGAAGTACGTACCCGGAAAGTTAAATTATAACCCTGTGTTACCAAAAAGACTAATCAAAACACGGGTGTGTATGGGCATGTGTATATAGGACAAAAGACAGTGACGTATAGAAGGAATATCTTATGATTCAATAATGAATTTAGACATATTATCCTGAATAACACAACTGACCACAAAAACCAAGTAAGATGGAAGAATTCTGTCTCTAGATACGTATGGGTACGGATCGTCTTTCAGACCAAAGGTTTCCGTGATTTATTTATAATCCTACTTATTTATTAACGTATTTAAGAACACACCATATATTATATAGATGATTACGAGACATCCGATGTCACTAAAACACGACAGCATAAAATCAACTAATTGACGACACAAACATCCAGAAAAGTCTATGTTTATTCTCATCTCTATTAATTTCGTAAAAAATCTTTCGAAATTCTGAATTTTTTTGAGTGAATAACCCGTAAAATAACCGCGAAGTCTTCAGTAATCTGAAAAAAAACCGGTCAATAGAAACTGAAACCAATCATACTAATAGTCTTTTACGGGTATCTGTATCACTGATAAACCCTCTCGTATTATACAACGGTGACTATTCACAAGAATACGTTATGTCTCTGTCATAGAGATAGTACGAAAAGATAAGTAATAATGAAGTCATATTATTCTTTAGAACATAATAGTTTGTAACATAATTTTTAGAGATGTTTGGTCGTGTCGGTGTATAGATAGAGTATCTATGGTAATATCTGTATTATTACCATGATCTTACAATCTCAGGAACCCTTTTTACCATCTTTAATAATTAAATTTCTTACCCCGTCCTTTGACTGGTTCTTGTCCAATTACATAACAACCCATAAAAAACTTCTGGGTCGACGTCCACTGTTATCACTTAAACATCAGATTTCACTCTCCTAATCATACTGAACCTTGTATAACAACCCATAAAAAACTCCCGTGTTGACTCCAACCTTACTACTTACACATCGGATTTGACTCTCCTACTCATACTGAACCTCTTCATATTTTTCCGTTTTCATAAATAACATATAATTTTAACATGTTCGGTCAAACTTCGTAATTCCTCGTTAACCATCGACGACGACGACGATTCAACGAAGTCAGTACCGACTGAGGTACGCTACCGTTTGGTGGTCCGAGGAGACAGGCACCCTAAAAGGTCCGTCCTCATGACCTCACCTCACGGTAACGGAAGGGGTCTCGTTAACCATCTCCTTCCAATATAGAACCTTTATTACCCTCACTTATAGTTTATCCGTTTGGTATTATGAGTTTTCGTAAAGATCGGAGACCATAACCTGTCTATGGACTGTAATTCGAATAAATAAATACTACTAAATAAATAAATAAAATTTTTTATATATTAAATAAACAAAATTAACCTCCAATTAATAAAATGTTATAACACAACCAAAACGGTATATAGTTGTACTTAGGTGGTACCCACATGTGCACAAGGGGTGGGACTTGGGGGGTGAGTGGAGGGAGGGGTATGGTAGGGAAACCCAGTAGGGTCACATGGTCGGGACTCGTAGAACATAGTACGTAACTTGGACCTGACCGCTAAGTAAAATGTATACTATAATATGTACAAAGTTTACGGTAAGAGGGTTTAACAGGGTGGGAGTGGGACAGGGTGTCTCAGGTATTCTGACAAGATATGTAGACACAGAGAAAACGAAAAAATCAAACTTGGAAAACTGATAGAAAGAAGTAGGGTGGAGAGTATTGAACTGAGACCATTGGTGTTTAGACTAGAAAGAAAGTCTCAAATAAAAACTTTATATTCATTAGTGTTGTGGCAACCAAGGAAAATATGTTATATAACTAAACTATAAAGATAATGTAAATTTTTACTCGTGGTGTTATTCCGATCAATGGTACATTCACTTTACAAAATCTATCGGTTTACGAAACATTATACTTTAAAGGAGATATGTCTCCAGGAACATCAGACTTTCTTAATTATACGTACGAGTCGAAGAGGAAAAGGTAGTCTCTCAGTGTCCGTCACCCCCCGTTTAATCTACACTAAACTTTTTCCAACCCTAAATTTTTTATAAATCACAAGACAGATATTAAACCAATTACACGTACAGAATAAAAAGAACTTTTTACGGACAATCACATACACACACATGTGCTACCCACCCCTCCACCCTACGACCACCGTCTCCAATGTTACGTTAATTACGACGTAAGACTAAAAACAAAATTAAAATGATCCCCCCTTATTGAAAAGACAGAGACAGAATGTAGAGACTTTAGTATATATTATTATTAGAATGAGTTCCCATTTATTTAGTATTTGACACTTATCACTTGACTTCTGTTACACAAATTGACAAGTAAGTAGTACGACTATACGACTAAGGAACTTCTGATTCCGTCACCAAGTCTAACGAGTAAGAGATGTAAAACCCTTTTATTGTCCAAACTCAGTCTGTGTTACGACCAGTAATATAACACGTAAGAACCTATTCGGAGATATTCCGAATAAAAGAATAGATATTCTACTTCTATTAGTAATTTTTATAATACTTCTAATTTTCATATTACGGATATATCATTAACCTTATGTCTTTTACTAGTCAATTAAAACCACCGAAAGTAATTAACGAAGAATAGTCGACAAAATGACTAGACGTATAACATTTAGTGTAGAGGACTATTGAACTCGATGAAGGTGACGACGACGACGACGATTCAGCGGAGTCAGCACAGGTTGAGACACGCTGGGGTATCTACCGTCGGGTGGTCCGAGGGGACAGGGACCCTAAGAGGTCCGTTCTTATGACCTCACCCAACGGTAAAGGAAGAAGTCGGTGTAGAAAAGGTTTTGGACATCTTGACAGAAGAAATATCAAGAACGAATCGAAAGGGGACGAAAAATATCCTTTATAAAAATTGGTAGTACCCATGTATTGTAAAGTCTCAATACTTTAGAGGGTCTTTAGAATTTTTACTTACACTAGAATGACCAATGAACAAATAAGTGAATAAGAGACTGGGGAGTATAAGTAAGAAAGTCTGTCGTAAATAAATCGTTTACTCGTGAATAACTAAGTAAATAGTACGTTAGTTATACGTAATTTATGTGTGTTCTTTACCCCGTAAGTCTGTCTTTAAACTGTACTAGACAAACCTAAATTTTTTATATTCTGAGGAAAAATTTTTAACCGTTTACTACACATGTTGTCGATAAAAACAGCGCGACAGAGTAAGATAGGGTTGGAAAGGAATAAACCGTGTACTTTTATACCTGTTTCCTCCCCCAGACAAACGTTTTGCAAGTCAACTTTGGCTTGAAAAACTACTACTACTCCTATCATTATTATTGTTCTCGACTGAATAGTTCAAGAATGGTACATGACCCGTGACATGATTTACGAGATGTGTAAAATTAGATAAAAGTATGAGTGTTGTCATTACACCCTCACTACGGAATGGCACCAGATGTTCAATGGTTCTCTGAGGGAGAGACTACAATGGAGCACTTGACATTAGATGTGTGTGTCAAGTTTGTAAGGTCTTTTCATAATAGAACGGAGTCTTGAAAAGAAGATATAGGAGATACAGTCTATATGGGGTAGTGAGGTCAAGACTAAAATCGAGTTACAGTGGAGTTGTCTACTATCGAGAGGAGATGGTTAGTAAGGGAAAGTACAGTAACAAATAAAGGTAGTATCGTGAGTGATAGTCTTAAATAGAAAAATAAATAAACGAGTGAATACATAATAAACAGAAGGAAGTAACATTAAATTCTACAAGTTCCCCTCCATGGAACAGACTCAACGAGTATCACCAGAAACATCACGGATGTTATCGAGACCGATTTCCGTTCAATAGTCATGGAGAAATAACTGACTTACTTACATGTAGTAAAACTTTCCTCAGAATTATGGACGTTCTCTTTCTCGTATCAATTTTTTTTTTGTTGTTGTTGTCGTATCTTCTTCCTCTTAATTGTGTACAGTCCGTTGAGGACACCTAGGTCGTAATTCACAAAAGTAACACACATAGTAACTTAAAAGTCTTATAAAAATATTCTTTAACTCTCTTAAACTCATTGAACGGACACTAGTGTCAATTAATGAATTACTACCCCTATTCTAATCTTAGAACCAGACAAATCGAGTTTTGCGATAAAGAGGACGGTATAAATATATAAAGTGTGAAGTCACTCATGCCATCTGTGACACTACGCGACAGATCTACGGGGATGAAATCATTACCACCTGATTAAAGGGATCTACGATCCTCACGACGATTGTCAGTGGGAGTTGACAGTCAGAGAGTATACATAACGGACCTGACTTCTCTCCCCGAAGGGTCCACCGAGGAACCATTTCTTAGAAGGACGGCGACGTCTTCTGTACCCAAACTAGGGACCCAACCCTTCTAGGGGATCTCTTCCTTAACCGTAGGTGAAGTCATAAGAACGGACCTCTTAGGGTACTTGCCTCCTCGGACTACCCGAAGTCAGGAACCCCCAGTGCTTCTCAGTCTGTACTAAATCCCTGACTCGTACGTACGTGCGTGTCTGACTTCTCTCTACGGAACGGGTTGCATTAGTCGTGTACCTCTGCTTCTGAAAGGGGGAAACGGGATTAAGTCGGTTGAGACTTCAATATTGAGGTACCTCCCAGTCGACACGGAGTTAACTCTACCGTACCGTCAGGTCGAAGAAGAAAGAACCCATAACTAGGAACCTCATAGGGAATTATTAGAAAGACTTACGATTAGTAGAGTCTCAGACGAAGGGTCCCTTGGGACGGACGTTATCACTCAAACTCTTAACACTACCTTAACTATGTTCACGTCTTCATCATACCCTTTCACCATAAACCTTCCTCATATTACTATTGGAACCGAAACATAAAAAACTTAAATACACCTTTACTAACCTAGACCTGACAGTCAAGAAACACTTGAACAATAATAACTTAGTGGTCGGAGACTTATCACGGACAGTGTAACATCTGGCCAGTAAGTTATTTGTCTGGTAATTTCTGAATTCTAACCTCATACCCACTGTCGAGTACCTCCAGTCTCGTTTACGGAACTTTTAACTGTTGGAGAGATTAACTTTCTGCCCTTTTTATTCTTGTTATCTCTTAACTCTTCGTCACATGTTTTCCCTTAGCCGTCCTATACCACGCTCCTACGAAAACAAACACACCACCCTCCACCGACCCCTCGTCGAACCTCGTTCCTAACATCACCAACTATAAACTTTTCACTACACTTAAATTCTTAAATGAAAGTTTAGGTCATACTTACTCCAAAGACCATCAGAAGTTTTCAATACAGTCAGGACGTCGACTCTATCTTGAGACAAATTATTCTACTTATTTGTTTCCTATAGTACCCGTATGTAAACAGAAGATTCTGAAAACCGTTATGTTCATTTCACTCTATCAACCGTCCCGGACACTCCGGTGTAGTTTCAAATAATTTTTCTTTACCTTTGAGTACAAACTTACATTGTCTCAGTAGTTTTTTCGATATCTAATCATTCTATGCATCCCAAACCCTTTCCTATCTCAACTCGTTCTCTGTAAAACACCGAGAAAACGTTTTTAATCCTATGAATAAAGAGAAGACACGTGGGATCCCCTTACGTCATAACGTACCATCCTTATATTACGTTTCTGTCGATAGTCTAAAACCAAGATAAAAGTAGATTAAATAATGTCGGAATAGAACTAAAATAGTGACATTGAGTTACTATCCAGTCATTAAAACATATAAAATTACTGAGAGTTGAAATTTAACGTCAATAGATCCATATGAAGACACTCATACCATCGGTAACTACGTGAGGGATCTACGAAGGGATCACCGAGTCTTCCGTTTCTTAGACGGACGTCACACCCTTTGGACCCAAACTAGAGACCCGACCCTTCTAGGGGACCTCTTCCCTTTCCAGTGGGTGAGATCATAAGAACGGACCTCTTAGGGGTACCTGTCTCCACAGACCGCCCGACGTCAGGTACCCCAATGTTTGTCAGTCTGTTCTGACTCACTGATTCGCGTCGTGTCAGTAGGGAATCGACACCGTCGATGTGAGTGACACCCTACAATTTACTCCAGACTTTCCAATCATTAAGTAAGAAATCTTTAAAACATAAATTTGAATCTAGTGAAAAACTTACTAAAAAGTTTAGAAGAATAAGAATAAGTCTAAAAAAGAATAAGAAGATTTCTAATCTGAAATATTTAACTTGTGGTACACCTCCTTTGAAAACTAAACACGAAAATGATCGAACAAGAAAAACTCGAAATTTCCATTAAACTAAATGTGAAATTTATATATTGGGTATACATATATATATTGGGTATAAGGATGGTAGAGACACAGACTATACTGAAACAAATCGTAATCTCGAAAAAAACTGTAACAACTTTTTCAGTGATTTCCTTCCTTGAGGACTCCATAATCCTCGGTTCACTTATCCTCAGACGAAGCAACAAATAACTTATATAAAATACGTCAACTCTCCATCACACCTTCCGTTTTATTCCGGTTCGTTCTTATGTGTTAGTTTGAATCAAAGAACCGGGAGAGGAAAAAGTAAAAAACCCCCGTTGAAATGATTTAAAGTCGTTCACTCATAAAAATAGACAAAAATATATGACGTTTTAGGGTTCAGACGGTCACGGACTGTGTATCATCGATTAGTCATTCGTAAACAATTCACTAATTTAAATCTCGCTTATGATGTGTTTATTCTTGTTTATTCTTTGTTCATCTTATTATTTATGTTTACGTAAAATCTTTTTATTTTAATTACAGTCATTGTTTTCGTTTTATCTGTTTCGCATAATATCTTTACATTTATTAATATACAGGAGAATACGAAATAGTATACAAATAGTAAGTGGAAGATACGTACAAACTGAAATAATATAGGAATCGTTTTTTGTATTCTAGATACCTTGTGTTTTACCGAGGTGTTGAGTCCCAACTTTTTATTTTACATGACCTAAAAGGAATTTATGAGAACATTAAACGACGTGATCAGTTGAATGTATAATCTTTTTCTTATTAAAAAAAGGATGTATTAGATGTATATAAATTCTTTTTTTATTGTAATCAATCGTTCGTCTACCCCATGGTACTACCGAGTCTACCATCTCTTAGGTGGACTTTACGCCTTCTGTGCCTAAACTAGGGACTCAGGTCTTCTAGGGGACCTCTTCCCTTACCGTTGGGTCAGGTCATAAGAACGGACCTCTTCGGGTACCTGTCTCCTCGGACCACCTGATGTCAGGTAATTCAGTTTTTCTCAGACTGTGATGACTCACTGGTTCGTCTGTGTACGTGTGTAATTCGTTTATAAACAACAACCGGAAAAGAGACGGTCCTTAAACTCTATAGAGTAAAAATCTTTTATGAATATTAGATGGAAGGGGTGACGAGGGGAGAGAGGGGAATGGTAAAAAAAGAACACTAAGACAACTTTGTAAAGTCCTTATTATAAAGTCTTTCCAAAATAAAAAAAAGTTGGAGAAATAATAATAATAATAATAAAACATATCAAAAACGAACGGAATTGAAAAGGGTCACTTCATTCTTGAAAAATTTCTTTTTAAGTGTATTTGTCGTTTAAATCCCTCATGGACAACGACGTGATCGTTCTTCGAACAGTAACATTAAATCATTCAAAGACATCTAGAATTTTTTTCTGTTTCTATAGATCAAAGTTACGAACAACTGGTTAAGAGAGTCATGTCCCAATGAGACTCGGACAGAAGGTTAAAGTAAAAAAGGGAGGACATTAGTCAAAGTAAACGTACGCCCTCTACTGAACTAAAAACTTATAACAGAATGTTTAAAAACCAAAGATTAGATTCCTTAAATAAACAAAATTCTTTCCTTTCTTACGTCTCTAAGAATGTCTAACATAAAAATAATATATAAACACTACATTTAAAACTTTAGATAGTACCTGGATAATAATTAAAATATCCCTTCTCTTCTTTACTGAGACTAAAACATAAATTTTTACATTAAGTTATCTTTAGACTTCATCTTTTTTAAAGAAACTGAAACAGAAAATTTCTTAAAAGGTGTCATTACTTTTATAGAAAATTGTGCAATTGTTTCTTAGACGGGAGGGTTCCGTAAATAACAATCGTGACTATTACTACTCTAATACAACATTACTTTGTTGCTGACTCCTTTCTTATATAAAATCGATGTTTAATAACATTAAGGTAAACTTTGAAGTCTGTCTGTACTGTTTCAAAGATCACACCTACGACCTTCTTTCTAAACAACAAAGGAGGACTGTATTTCCAGTCATTTGTGAGCCATCTGTACTGTCGTAAATTTTCGATATTTAGGAGGGGGAAAAGGGGGACAACACAATTGAGCAACGGCAATATTTGTGTAAAGTTTCTTTTGGTTAGAGAGGAAAACATGACTTAATTTAATCAAAAAGTTTGCACACGAACGTTTCATGTTTCGATTGAAAAGACGACTTCCTCTTACTTTGTGTAGGTGTCGAACGGTCCCCGATTGACACTCTTGATGCCAAACACTCTGATCACGGACGACGAAGAAATTCGTGAATCCGTTAAGAGAGGAATAAATCGACGTCAGAACCGTACCCTCACCCCCTGACACCTCCTTTAGTTCATCAGGAAATTCAACATTAAAAAGTGGCAATCGAATCGTAAGAACTGATAACTCTTTATAAAGTTTGCGTATCAATTGTATTTAAGGGTTAATAAAAATAACATCGTTACCCTATATAGTCTAATTAGTCACCGTAGTTACTACTGTTTATTTAATTGTTAAGGTAACCTATATATCAACCTTTTTGTATCTATGGGTTAATAAAACTAACCTTTTTCGTATAATGATGTTCAATAGTAACTTCTCCTTGATTTCTCGGAGAACTACTTTCAGTTTCTCCTGTCACGTTTTCGACGGAATTTTGAGTTGTAAGTTTTTTGATCCTAGTACCGTACACCAGCGTAGTGAGTACCGTTTATTTACCCCTTTGTTACCTTTGTCACTCTCTGAAATAAAAGAACCTGAGGTTTTAGTGACCTCTACCACTGACGTCGGTACTTTAATTTTCTACGAACGAGGAACCTTCTTGTAGATACTGGTTGGATCTGTCGTATAATTTTTCGTCTCTGTAGTGAAACAACTGTTTCCAGACATATCAGTTTCGATACCGAAAAGGACATCAGTACATACCTACACTCTCAACCTCGTATTTCTTCCGACACACGACTTCTTGACTACAAAAACTTGACAACACAACCTGTTCTGGGAACTCTCAGGGAACCTGACGTTCCTCTAGTTTGGTCAGTTAGAACTCATAAGTGACCTTCCTGACTACGACTTCTACTTTGAGGTTATAAACCGGTGAACTACGTTTTTGACTGAGTAACCTTTTTTAGGACTAAGACCCTTCCTAACTTCCGTCCTCTTCTTCCCCTACTGTCTTCTACTCTACCAACGTACTGTAGTGACTGATTTACCTGTACTCAAACTCGTTCGAGACCCCCTACCACTTCCTATCCCTTTGGACTACACGACCTCAGGTACCCCACCGTCTCTTAGTCTGTAGTGAGTGACTGACTTGTTGTCATTAGGGTTCTCTGCATTTAAAAGTTTCCTGTGTATACTCATTCAGTGAAAGTTTACGTCCAGTTACTTTAACAATTTTAATATTTTACACTTAGATATTTATAATTAGATTTTTATTCTGGTCTGGTTGTTAAAAACCGGTAATCAATACCATAAGTCGGTGAAAAACACTAGATATTGAGTATACTTCTATATGGACGGACCAAGATCGATAACATTTATCACATCGTTTCTTGTCACCCTATGTATACAGAGAGAGTCAAAACCGAAGGAGTCCCAAATACGGATCCTCACCCTAACGACCCAGTATACCACCAAAATAAGGATCGAAAAATTCCTTAGAGGTATGGAAGAATGTATCACCGACGTAGTCAAAGGTAAGGGTGGTTGTTACGTTCTCACAAGGGTAAAGAGGTATGGGAGAGGTCGTACATAACAAACATCTGAAAACTACTACCGGTAAGACTGACGACACTCCACCATAGAGTAACATCAAAACTAAACGTAAAGAGATTATTACTCACTACAACTCGTAGACAAGTATACGAACCAATCGGTAGACATACATAAGAAACCTCTTCATATCAAAATCTAAAAAAGGGGTCAAAAACTAACGTAACAAAAGGACCATGACTCAACATACTCAACGAATATATAAAACCTTTAATTAAGAAACAGTCAACAAAGTAAATGATAATAAAAGAGGGTAAGACTCCCAACAGAAAAGTGGGACAAACATCAAAGGAAACAACACATTTTGCAAAATTCAAATTAATCCAGGGTGAACAAATAAAAACAAAAATAAAGATAATGAGATCCTCCACCCAGTATCTTCTAAAACGAAACTAAATACAGGACTTCACAAGATGGATACAAAAGGAGATTCTCAAAATATCAAAGAGTAAAATGTAAATCCAGAAATTAGGTGAAATTCGTTGGATTCACAGGTAACTGTCTACTTACCTATTTCTTCGACACTATGTATATATGTTTCCTTATGAGTCAAGTCAAGTCAAGTCAGCGAGTCAGCACAGGCTGAGAAACACTGGGGTACTTAACGTCGTGCGGTCCGGAAGGACAGGTAGTGGTTGAGGGCCTCAAGTGAGTCTGAGTACAGGTAGCTCAGTTACTACGGTAGGTCGGTAGAGTAGGAGACAGCAGGGGGAGAGGAGGACGGGGGTTAGGGAGGGTCGTAGTCTCAGAAAAGGTTACTCAGTTGAGAAGCGTACTCCACCGGTTTCATGACCTCAAAGTCGAAATCGTAGTAAGGAAGGTTTCTTTGGGGTCCCGACTAGAGGAAGTCTTACCTGACCAACCTAGAGGAACGTCAGTTTCCCTGAGAGTTCTCAGAAGAGGTTGTGGTGTCAAGTTTTCGTAGTTAAGAAACCACGAGTCGGAAGAAGTGTCAGGTTGAGAGTGTAGGTATGTACTGGTGTCCTTTTTGGTATCGGAACTGATCTGCCTGGAATTAGAGCCGTTTCATTATAGAGACAAAAAATTATACGATAGATCCAACCAGTATTGAAAGGAAGGTTCCTCATTCGCAGAAAATTAAAGTACCGACGTCAGTGGTAGACGTCACTAAAACCTCGGGGTTTTTTATTGACTGTGACAAAGGTGACAAAGGGGTAGATAAAGGGTACTTCACTACCCTGGTCTACGGTACCAGAAACAAAAGACTTACAACTCGAAATTCGGTTGAAAAAGTGAGAGGAGAAAGTGAAAGTAGTTCTCCGAAAAATCAAGGAGAAGTGAAAGACGGTATTCCCACCACAGTAGACTTATAGACTCCACTAACTATAAAGAGGGTCGTTAGAACTAAGGTCGAGCACAAAGAAGGTCAGGTCGCAAAGAGTACTACATGAGACGTATATTCAATTTATTTGTCCCACTGTTATATGTCGGAACTGCATGAGGAAAAGGATAAACCTTGGTCAGACAACAAGGTACAGGTCAAGATTGACAACGAAGGACTGGACGTATGTCTAAAGAGTTCTCCGTCCAGTCCACCAGACCATAAGGGTAGAGAGAGTCTTAAAAGGTGTCAAATAACACTAGGTGTGTCAGTCTCCGAAACCGTGTCAGTCATTTCGTCTTTATCTACAAAAAAAACTTGAGAGGACGAAAAAGGTGCTAGGTCGTCTACAACCGTCAAACTAGAGACCAAGGAGACTGATAAGGTTTTGGTCGAACTTGTAGACCTTCAAGTGCCAAGTGCATAACGACTTCGGACCGAACCTCTTAAAACTCGTAATGAAATGATCGAACACTCTACTCACGTTAACACACCATCAAACTTGTAAGAAACCGTAACGGAAAGAAACCCTATCCTTACTTTTGACTGGAAAAGGTCAGGACACCGGTGACGACTCAAAAGGTTTAAATGACCGTATAACTCACGTCGTGAATCGGTATTTTTCCTTACATAGACTCAGTCAAGATTACTTCACCCGTTTGGATCTCGGATAATATGTCTCACTTCATTCAGTCTTTCTCTTTATGTTTATAACATATGACTACGTGTTGTTATCCTGTTTATTTACCGATTCTTTATGATATATCTATGTTTAGATCAAGATTACACTCGTTCAAATTATAAGAAACGACTCAAGAAGATGTCACTGGAGAAATAGCAAAGTGTAGTAGTATGAGTTAAAACTCTATGTACCGAATAAAACTAATAATCCAACCACGTTTGCATTGACATCAAAGTCTGAGACTTAAAATTTAGTAATATGGATCCGAGTTTTTGTACAAATAACTAGTTTTATCTTTGGAAATGTTAGTTGTTTAAAAACGGTTGTTGTTTATTCACTTTTCAACGACGACGCTCGTTACACGATTCCGTCCTAAACACTGGAGACCTCCTCTCCTAAAACCAGACCCTGGTCCCTGGTCTGAACCGGTGACTTCTAAAAACACATTGTCTTAAAATAATGTCATACTCTCTCTCTCTCTTTCGAAGACTGTATTTGTAGTCCTCCCAGTCTTTCTTACGAGGGAACGATCAAAAATCGTTCCGTAAAATACAGAAAATTCCTCGAAGAAGATTAATCTATTCTCTTTTTGGAGTTCCGACTCCCTGAAAGTGGTCCGGGGAGAGGACGTTATACGTAAAAACTCTATCCTACCGTCCTCCACACAGTAGGGTCCGGCATTTATTTTGTCAACTGTACTTATCACCAAACAACTCGGGTTCCAAACTCTTTTCTTTTTTTCCAATTGGAATCCACCTTGGTAAAACTTCTTTCTGTCTAAGGTTTAGTTTATGTATCAAAGTAATTGTATTGTTCCTTTTGTAAAGGTATTCTTTTTACGTAACCAATCGAGTTCCGTCTTGGTCCACGGAAAATTAAAACACAGTTCTTCCTTCTTTTACAGACGGTCAACGTTAAAATAAAGGAGGACGACGAATCCTGGAGACCGGAAGGATGGACAATGGGAAAGTATTCAAACAAATAAGGACAACACATTTTTAGGTACGAAACCCTAAACTGTTTGAGTACCTTTCGTAAAAGACGTAGACCGACCAACACCTTCGTAAAAGGAACGTTTTCAACAGTTCTATAAACTTCTTTACCAGTAGTCAACCGCTCTCCAGCCCACTTATACCGTCCACTCCGTTTTGAAGTACCGGGTTAAGTAAGTTGTAAACTACACAACCAACACACTACAGACCAACCCACAAAAGTACCTCTTAACCCGTGAAAGAGAACTGGTCATGATCGACTTCCACAACGTCAAAAGTCACGTAGAGTAACTAAACAACTCGTACGAAGAGTCTACATTACCAAAGTGTTCCTAAGTCTTTCGACATCACCTAGTCTGTCCGTCGTCTAGTAGTTTGTAACTGATACTAGAAAAAAACACGTTTAAACATGAAACCTCGAAGAAGAGTCACGTTAGGGACTCAACCAGTAGTGACTAACAGTGTATTTTAGGTGAAAAACAACGTGCAATGTTAGATTAGTTCTTTACCAAGGAACAACACATCTTATTCTCTTCTGTGAAGTTTTTCTCCCCCCAAGTCCTAACCCTTGTGTACATGTGGGCACCGCCTAAATACAACTACATACTGTTTTGGTTATGTTATAACATTTCATTAATCGGAGATTATTTTTATTTATTTAAATTTAATAATTTTTTGTTGTTGTTGTTAAAAAAAATTACAAACCAGTCTAGTACTCCGTGGGTGAATAACTCAAAAAGAGGAAAGGTCAAACGAAATTTACGATTTACTGGTATCCTACCAACTGTAACTCAAGAAACCGTTGGAGAATACTTCAACATTCTCCTAGTAGCTTCGACTAGGTTCACGCAACAACTACAACGCTCAACAGAGGAGACGAAATGTCGGGTAAAACTTGATTTTATTTTAGTGAGTTTAAACGAAAAACAGATTGTAGTTTACGTTTTACTTATGTTTCATTACAGTGATTGGTTTTTTTTCATTATTATTATTTCACTCTTTACGTGTAATTTTACTAAAATCGTATTGGTGTAAATAAATGCTTATATATGGTTATAGTTCGTCTTTTTAAGTTGTCACATTTTGGAGTCAATGAAAAACGTGGTTGGATTTATCAATTGAAAATCACATTCAATTTAAAGGGACAAAGTCCAGGATTCGGCAAAAGTGGAACCACACAGAACGTTGTACAGGTACTTAATAAGGTAGAAGTTAAATCGTTATATATTATAACAACTCTTATCTGAGGGATAAACGATAAAGTAAGAGAACGAAACACTGAACGATTCCTCATCGACTATCGTTAAAGGACAACCAAAAGAACTTGGAATGGAGGAGAATCGTTAACAAATCAAGGACTGAGACGACTCAGGCATATTGTATCTGAATACAATCTTTACTGTCGCCCAAGAAAGAAGTCGTCCCGAGACGGAGATCCGACTGGATCAAACGGATAGGTGACAGTACGAGGTCCGAGGGTACCCAATCCGTCGATACATTTCTCACTGTCTTCGGCAGGAGTGACGGTTGTCGAATTGAAGACGGCGTCTTAGACCCCTGTCGCTAATACAATGAATAGTAAACCAAAGACTTATACTTCCTTCAGTATAATAGTATCTTTACCAATAAGTATTCCCATATATAAAAAGAATTATCCAACATGCATTAATAAGACGTCTCTTCCTTACTCCTTCGTCATATTATCTATGTCATTTTACCTCACTATGGATCGAATTTTTTACACGAGTCTATGAGTCACTAGACACTACTGGATATCTCTACCCTAACCTCCACCCATCAACCGTTCGAGTTTTCCCTCCCCTATATACATATGTATCTCGACTAAGTCAAACAACATGTCGTCCTCGATTGTGTTGTGATATTTCGATAAAATAAAGTTATTATTTTTTATTTTACGATTTTATTTTGGAGATGGTGATTACGGTATTAGGTTCGTTCAGAAGTGGAGACGGGACCTCTGGACGAATCGAAGGATTGGGTAACTTAAAAAAGTTAAAAGGGTGTTGGTTAGGGACTATCAACTAGGGGGTGTCGACAACCCAACTTAGAAGATTTTGACTTTGGACTATCACAATGAGGAAATAAGTCAAAGGGTAATGAGGATTTTATTTTATGTGTAAAACCTACTAGAATGTGTATTTCACTCTCGTAAGTAATAATAATAAAACAATAATATAAAATCGAACGTCTCACAAATTGAACTATTTATATGGTATTTTTATATACAAGTTTATGAACTACATCGTCTTTATTGAATATAATTTTTTACACGAACCTATCTAAATTTATTTTTATTTTCTGAAAAGTACAGTACTTCATAATCATAAGAAACTGAACGTATAAAAAAAGGTCTTTCTTTACACTAATAAGACATGGAGATCAATCTTTACATCAAGTAGTATTTATGACTACTGTACCCTCAGTGATAGACGGTTCGTAGACGGATTATTCTTCTAAAACATAGGTAAATCTATTAGTCTAATATCAGTTATGATCTAGACTAATATGAATATTGGAACGACTCAAAATAGTCTCTAACTTCGTCATCTTGACTCGTTCTGACAGGGACCCATCATAAAACTACCAAAGACATACAAAGTTATAGACTTTGAAAATTTGAGGTTCCTGAACCAGACCAGTCTCAGGGCTTTATTAGTCTAACAATCGGTGACTGACCGATTCGTTTTACAGAGGTCGTGAAACCAACCACAGACTTACTGTAAAGTGAATAAGTGTCACTCACTATTAACACTTTACTTCCAATAATGAGTTTCAGACGTACCAGTCGTGTGAAGAATAGATAAGCCCGATGAACTCCTTCGTTCAGTCTTGGTTTTTAAACGAAATCTGGTCCATCTCGGTTTCGTTTTCCTTAAAGTACGGTTTAAGAAATTAGGTCAAATCCCTAGATAGACCAACATTCCCTTCAGAATATTACTGTTACTCTAGACTACGAGGTGTAAGTAAGTATTCTGAGTAAAATCAATTCTACCAACTTCTTGAAAGGATTAGAATTCTTATTAAAAAGAGTCACACTATTTCCTGGTTATACGAGAACTTGTCATAATCTCTATTACAAAGATAATAGAGATTATTTATAAGATTATAGAGATTATTTGATAAGGAGAGGTAAGAGAAAGGACACCAAACGAGAGAGATTAAAGTGGACCAAAACAATGAGTCACCGGGTGAAACGGACCTCGATATGGAACCGACCATAAACTTCCATTAAGAGTCGGTGGGTAAATGTTTAATAACAAATTCGACCACGTAAACACCAACTGTCTCGTAAAGGTACAAAATACTCAATTAAAATATTGTAGACAGTCTGTATTTATAGTGAAGAGAATAAAGGTCTGGGAAAAACCTTTTGTGGAGTGACATTGAGGGTTCATGACTTTTGTTCTCCCTTAAGAAACCTTTACGAGTCCACCTCCAACGTTTCTACAAAATTTTCGATCTTTAACAAAAGACTGTACTTCTGGAAACGAGATGTACTCAACTTCACCGTGATTAATCGAAACGTCGTATATCAACATTAGAAACCCGATACTCCGTACGGACCGTTATCAAGGTCCACAATGTGTACCAGTCAAATCAAGTTAAATTGTTAAAAAACTGGTCAAGGAGTAGTTGTCTAAAAACGTACCTTAATTGTATATTATAAACAAACATATCATGAATTATCGAATTAAAGTAAAACGTGAATGGTTGGGGCTCTTTGGTAATACCATCCTTAAGGGGTTAAAATATCATTTCCTTTTTCTCCAAGTCTTTTTATTTACGACGTAGGTTTTAGTATATTAGATCGATTCCGAATTAACGGGGAAAGTTGACATTGGAAAAGATGGAACCATTTATATCTCGTAACATAAAGTTAAATCTCCTCGTCTAATTATCGAATTGAAAACCTCCATCAGTTTATATCTAGTCTGTGATTTATCGATTATGAGCGATGATGGATTCACTGAAACCCGTGAAAAGAAAAAATTGAAAATACCCAAGTCAAAAGTGTAAATATATTAACCCCTTTATAAAACAAGGAGAGAATGCCCTAAAAACACCCCTAATTTACTCAACCCCGTACATTGTGCAACCCGGTTCACAAACTGTCTATCAAGTTGTGTAAACGTAAATTGACTATGATATCACAACTTAGGTCTTCTGCATAAGAATAAAGTAAAAGCTCTGACTCAGTCGGGACACGGTAGACACCCCAGAACAAACTAAATTCCCAAATCCTGACTTAGTACAAAAGAGGTTTCTAAACGTCATTTCGTAATAGTTAAAAAGACTCTACAGATCTTCACCATGGTAGAACAGAGTTTCAGCCTTAAAAATAAGTTAATCGGTTCTACCATTGGTCCTTTTGTACAAAGAGGACTTCAAAGAGATAATTAATCAATTACTAGGGTGGTCTTGAAAAATTTATTGTTATTGTAAATGTTTAAACCCTTTTGTTAAAAGTTGTAACAAAAGTGAAGGTAGTGATTTTCCTTATTTTCCTTTACTCGAAAATCAATCCATACACCTTATTAAATGGTTACCAGTCATTTCACTCTATTTAATTGTTACGTCCGTCGTCGGACACCCTCTTTTTCGTGTCCTCTGGATTCAAAAACAGATCAATTGTAGAGAAAGGTCGTACATTGAACTCGTTTTGTGGACTAGAGAAATTTAGAGTCATAAAAATAGACATTTTACACCTATTAATATAGACTCTGAATTTTCCAACAACACTGATGTATTACTGTACTTCCTTTTTTTTCACTAAACATTTGACACTTTACAACGTGTTTGCCTTCCACCACAATAAAAGACATTAAGTGACTTTTGTCTTTCAGAATCTAATGAACTTACACGAGAAAGGACTCAACCTCCTCTTGATTATTTATCGGGAAACCGAGATAAAATCAAGTTCCTTATATACAAAAGTCTAATTTAGTCATAACTACCACAAGTCAAGTCAAGTCAAGTAAAGTCAACAAGTCAGCATAGACTGAGAAACGCTGGGGTACTTAGCGTCGTGCGGTCCGGAGGGACAGGTAGTGGTTGAGGGCCTCAAGTGAGTCTGAGTGTAGGTAACTCAGTCACTACGGTAGGTCGGTAGAGTAGGAGACAGCAGGGGAAGAGGAGGACGGGGGTTAGGGAGGGTCGTAGTCTGAAAAAAGGTTACTCAGTTGAGAAGAGGTTACTCAGTTGAGAAGCGTACTCCACCGGTTTCATGACCTCAAAGTCGGAGTCGTAGTAAGGGAGGTTTCTTTAGGGTCCCGACTAGAAGTCTTGCCTGACCAACCTAGAGGAACGTCAGGTTCCCTGAGAGTTCTCAGAAGAGGTCGTGGTGTCAAGTTTTCGTAGTTAAGAAGCCACGAGTCGGGAGAAGTGTCAGGTTGAGAGTGTAGGTATGTACTGGTGTCCTTTTTTGGTATCGGAACTGATCTGCCTGGAATCAGCCGTTTCATTACAGAGACGAATCCAAAACAGTTTAACTTTAAGTCACCGAGAAAACCTTTCCGTAATTTTTTCATTGTTTCCCCCTTTAATGACCTTTTGTTTCTATAAAACATATCTTTCGGAATAGTGTAACTCAAATACAATTCAGACATTCCCGAAGAGACCAGCGAGTCTCCAATTTCACAGACGGAGGTTACGTCCTCTGGTCTAAGCTAGGGACCCAACCCTTCTAGGGGACCTCTTCCTTTACCATTGGGTGAGGTCATAAGAACGGACCTCTTAGGGTCCCTGCCGCCTCGGACCACCCGACGACAGATACCTCAGTGTGTCTCAACCTGTTTTGACTTGTTGAAGTGAAGAAGAATTCATATAAGTCAAATTTCAGTTATTAATTTACTAATACTTGTGACACGAAACGATTAATCTTGTATTAAGATTATTCCGACTCCAATATTCAAACTTAGGAAAATACCCAGTTAATCGTATTACAGTCAGAAATGGCATTCGCAAGTACTCCCTTGACTGTACATGTGGACACAGGAATTCCTCCCATTTCACCTCTGCTCTACTTTAGTACGTCTAAAAGTTAGCCATACATATCTTGATATATAATATTACGTAGAATTGAAAATAAGAAAGAAAATCGTATGAATAGTAAAAAATTAAAACATTAACAGACATGATGGTTAAAACAAATCGTTTGATCATAACATCAAGTGTTTACCATAAGGTTCAAAGGACTCTCCACAACATTACTGACCATGTAAGACTAGGAGACAAACGTTCACGAATTAAGAAATGAAGTCTTACTGGGACTTTTGATACTTGAAGAATATACACAAAAAATCTACCCTTTTATTTCCGTAAAGGGGTTCAAAGGAATGAAGGTCCACTTCCCTAAACCCGGACAAAATATTTTTCCTTTTTTTTTCTAGTCACCGTGTCGACCCGAACTTTATGTCTCCAGAATTGAGTTTCAGAATATAAATTAAACGTCACAAAAAAAAAACGAACAAACAAAAAAACCAAATACATATCATTCGAATCAGTCTTCGATCCTTTTAAGTATAATACGACCCTAGAAATTGTTCTGACTGCTAATGGTGTTAACGTACGGAAAGTCTTCATGAATATGACCAATAAACTTTACTTAATATTAAAACCGATCAAAATAATTTTTATGATTGGTATATAAAACTAGGTAACCACAGGTGTCTGGTTGGGGTATTTACATTCTATAATAGTAAAACTAGTGAAATTCACTTCCTTAAACTGTATATGTTTAAGGAATATTCGTTTCACGAGAAAACAATGTTTCTTTCACTAGAAACCTAACACTAAACCTTTCACTACTTTTCTAAGGAACGAGACTTTAAATAGAGAGTGACTGCTCGGATAAATGTTAAGGTGGAAATCATCAAGTCTAGTAGAATATATTTCATCCTTTCGAGTAAATATGATAGTAGATGGAATCATTCCTAACTCCTAGTTTAAAAAATTCTATAATTCCATTCTAAAGAGGACTCATGGTAGACCCCAGTCTCATGATTCCCCTAAAGTTTAAAACTACTTCCTTCTTTTCTTATACGTTACTACTAAAAACCTCCGGACAAAACCCCTCAAATCTACTACCACCACCCCTAAATAGGATAGTCTTACGTCGTATTTATTTGACCTGTGAGTCTCCCATCCCTTCTCCCACTCTCTTTCGATTCCTTCTCTTTCACTTTCACGTAGTTTCCCAAGGGAATCACCGAGTCACCGTTTCTTAAATGGACGGTTACATCCTCTGTACCCAATCTAGGGACCAGGCCCTTCTATAGTGTCGGTACTTTACCTTTCTACGAACGAGGAAACCGTAGCAACTTCTTTGCGATACTGTTTGGATCCGTCGCATAATTTTTAGTCTCTGTAGTAAAACCGTTGTCTCCAGGTATATCAGATTGGATACCAAAAAGGTCATCAGTGGATGTCTACACTCTCAACCTGGTATTTCCAACTCGTGACTTCTTGACTACAAAAGATTGACACCAGGACCTCTTCTGAGAACTTTCATGGAATCTGACGTTCTAGTTAAGACAGTCGGGATTTAATTAAACAGTGTTTTAATCGCTGTTGTTAGGACTGATAAGTAACCTTCCTGATTACGATTTCGACTTCAAAGTTATCAAACCAGTGGACTACGCTTCTCGGATGATTAACTTTTTCTGGGACTATGACCCTTTTTCACTTTCGTCTTTCTTTTCCTCTACTGTCTCCTACTCTACCAATCGATCGTAGAGACTGAGTTACCTGTACTCAGACTAATTTGAGACCCTCTATGACTTCCTGTCCCTCCTGACCACAAAACGTCAGGTACCCCAGTGTTTCTCAACCTGTGCTGAATTTCTGACTTGTTAGTCTTTTGTAATTTTTTACGAATATAATTTTCTTTATTTCATGTAGATTCTGTTCTGTCAGTACCAAAAACAGATACCAGAAACACATGTATCTAAATTTCTTGTAATTCACACGATAGTTCTTCGTTTGTTAATTAAACTTAGGTACATTAAGAAGTAAAAATACAGTTGAAATTTTAAAGAGAAAAACATTTCCTCCCGAAGATTAGAGAGATCGAAACTAAGGAAAAACCAGTTTACCACTATTATAATTATAGTCAGATAAAGGGACCTAACCATGTAATTTTTGTACTTTACATTTCACGAGTTGGTTTATGTTCTACAATTTATAACACACATCAAGTCCAACCTCTAATTCCCAAACCTAAGACCTGATCTGATAGACTCAAAGTTGTGACGGAAACGGACAAAAATGAACAAATTTTATCCTGTTGTATTTGAAAGACATATAGTCAAAAGAGTAGATATTTTATTATTAGAAGGAGTATTACAATTATACTTTTAGTTTACTCAATTATAAACATTACCCGAATTTCGGGTCACGGAACGTATTTAATTCACGACGACGAAGACGATTCAGCGAGTCAGAACAGGTTGAGACACGTTGGGGTATCTACCGTCGGGTGGTCCGAGGTGGCAGGGACCCTAAGAGGTCCGTTCTTGCGACCTCACCCAACGGTAAAGGAAGAGGTTACGTACTTTCACTTTTCACTTTCCCTTCAGCGAGTCAGCACAGGCTGAGAATCACTGGGGTACCTGACGTCGGATGGTCCGAGGAGGCTGGTACCCTAAAAGATCCGTTCTCATGACCTTACCCCACGGTAACGGAAGAGGTTTTAATTCACGTTGTCAGTTATAATGTTATGTTGTGTCATAATTGACAATACACACACGACCGTGTTTTAACTTACGACTGTATTCACACACCCTGAATCAATGGACCTTTTTAAAATTTTAGGATACATTTACGAAGTTCGTTATATTAAGAGACACAAATGTTTATTATGAATTTAAAATGTGATAATCACTTTAACACAAATAAATCGTCAATGTACACTTGTAGAAAGTCTTCGAACGACGAAAAATATAAACTTTTTACTTTGATGACAGTAATGACGACTAAATCCATTAAAAATATCTCATAACCAGAACTAGTAGTACAAAAATAAAATTTACTTTCTAAAAGTTAGGACTGATTGTAAGCTTCATTTACCCAGGGGGATCAACGTAACCTTTTGATCCCCCACCATGAGTCGTAAGCATAAAAAATTTTCGAGGGGTCCCCTAAAATTACACATCCGTTTCGACTTTTAACAACCGGATAAAGAACAACAAGTCAACGAGTCAACACAGACTGACAAACTCTGGGGTTACTGACGTCGTACGGTCCGAAGGGACAGGAAGTGTTTGAGGACCTCAAACGAGTTTGAATACGGGTAACTCAGCTACTACGGTAGGTTGGTAGAGTAGGAGACAGCGGAGTAAGAGGAGAACGGGAGTTAGAAAGGGTCGCAGTCCCAGAAAAGGTCACTTAATCGAGAAGTGTACAACGGAACCCGTTATCATTAATTATATAGATATAGTAAATCAAAGACTGTAATTTTATATTAAAAAGAGTATAAATTCATTTATTCTATTGTACCGATAAAGACCTATAAAGAAATTTCCTTCTAGATGACAAAGGTAATTAAGAGATCGAACACCTATACATAATATTTCGTTTTTACTCTTCAAATAAACGAAAATTTAATAGACACCTAAAAACAAAAACCACACTATTTACGATATATATAAATATCTACATATATCTTATATATATATAAATATTTACATATATCTTAGTGTATTATAATTTCCACTCTCCCTGGACGTTCCGTAGATCATCTTTCTAACATGAGAAACTTCGTTTAGGACGGAACACCGCTGAGTAAGTAAAAGCTCAAAATACTAGAACTCTATGAATTACACTTGGTATTGAAGTATAGACATCTCAACTCTACTTACACATGAAACATACTACAACTGAGGAAAAGTACACTGTGTGTCTGTGTTAGAACTGTGTGTGTTAAAAGCAAGGGACGGAGGACGGACTAGACGTATGACAGACCACACCTACACATCTCGTCCCTAACATACCCTCGAAGACGTCCCGACAGACTCGAACGTCCCGGTCAACGACTCTTGAAGAAGGAGGACGGTAAGTACCTAGTAAAGAGACCGAGACAAACCTGATAAAGTACCGACCGACAAACCTACGGTACTGAAAAGTACTCGTATCGTAAATCAAACACCCCCAGACAGTGACGACTGATTGATCTCACTTCGACAATTACTCTGATCTCTACTTCTACCGAAGAACAACGGTGTACCGTCTTCGAAAACACATGAAGCAGAAACTCGGGAGCTGTCATGTACACGTCCTGTGTCTACCGACGGAAGAGAAGGGTCGATAGAAGGATACGTAACAAAGAAACACAACTCATCCCCGTCATCCTTCAGCGATAGAGTTACAATCAAATCCCCTTCCTCTCTTTTGGACGTCTGGAGAAACTAAAAGAAAAGACACTGTCCCTGTCACCTAAAACAGAGTAAGGGTTGGGAACAGAGAGGCTAGCACACCGTACATGGATATCTTCATAAATCTGGTAGATTGAGAGGACAGTGTGTAAGAAATACAGGGTCCTTCCCCCAAGTACCTAACGAAGAATAATCAATATATGTCGTACTACGGACTCCAGAACTAGAATAGACACCCCGTAGTCACAGGATTTCGGATCCGGACCGAAATACAGATAAAAGTTAGAGTGAAAACTCTTAAGACGAAAACGGTGGTAGAGAGACGTGACTAGACTTCCAAAACAACCTTTATAAACATTTAAGTCGAAGGTAAAAGGATAAAAGGAGATAACACTATCCATGGTAGAAGAGTAATAATCAGAATCACCATTCAGATAACTATAAAAATCCACTACGCCTGGAATTTTGTAATGTGAACACCCCACCCACAAGATTCTTTGAAACACGACGAGGTGATCTAAAACTCTGAGAACTCCCATCCTAGGTACAAAAAGTCGACTTGTCTCAGTATTGATAGTAAATAAATCGTGGACAATACATGGTCTCTGAAACTAAATAAAGTTAATTAATGGTATTTTTATTATATATGTACTCTTTAGTAAAGTCTATCGGATTCTTTTGACAGGTTCCAGTAAATCAAACACTCAGTCTCAACCTAAAACTGAATCAAACTAGAATTTAGGAGAAAAGATTTAATAGAAAGGTTTGAGGAAGAATTTCCTTTCCTTTCAGTGAGTCAACACAGTTTGAGACCTTATGGTCTCACCCATCGACAAAGGAACAGGTCCCCTAGAAGGGTTGACTCTCTAGCTTGGGTCCAGAGGACGTAACGTACGCCTAAGAAATGGTCGACTCGGTTTTCCCTTCGGGTTTCCTTTCCTACCTATGTCCATTGTCCTTACCCTAAAACCGGAGATCTACCAAATACTTTGACTAAACCTCAACGTAAGAATTTCTTTTCCTCTCCTCTAGGTATCTAGAAGTCTCGGGAACGAAAAGGGTGATTAGATGTGACTGAACGTAATGACCGTATGTACCTGTAAATCGTTTACAGGAAGTCGAAAACTTCGTCTTCAGTACGGAGGGTACAAGTACAGAAGTGAAACACGAAAAATTAAGTACAGTCTCTCTGAGTTTAATACACTACTACAGAATCTTTATCCGTTTGAGACTTCTTTTAACCTCACTTAGGTACTAATATTAAGTACCACTTCTCAGTCCCGACGTAACTTCAGTGGGAACTGAATGACTTCTAGGTTCCTAGAAACGAGTATCAAGTCTGGTGGTCTTACACGGGTAACCTAAACCGTTCACTATCTTTCATATATTTAGAAATACTTCAACTTCGAAACAACTTACACGGGTCTTTTGTAAAAGGTAAATTACATAAACCTCTGAGATTTATATCAAACAAAACCCCTCATTTTCATTGACGAAGTTTTTTCTTTTTTTTTTCAGTCAAGAAATTTTCCGAATTGAGGAAAGTATTTGTAAACGAAAAATTACTGACCCTTTAAGGAAATATCCTTTTTTTTACTGGAAACCGTTTTTAATCCAGTAAGAACAGAATTGACAGGGATACGTGAGACCAAGAACGAAAAACAAGGTCCAAAACAGTGATCTCCAATAACCTTCCTATTAGGGAGTCACCTATAAGTGACAAAAATCTCGTGCAACGGTTTCACTTTGAATAGAATCGAGTCTTTGACGGTTTGGTCATGTTCTCTGAGTCTAGTGTCTTCAAGATTCGGTCACCGACTATTACTGAACGAAATCCAACCGGTACTCAACCTAAAAATTTTGCATGAAAAGTACACGTAATCCTAACGACATAGACAAAGTGAGAGAAGTCTAAAAAGTTCTCGAAGAAACGAATCCAGTCCTTATGAAATAGAAAAGATCCACACAATAAGACGAAACTAAGACAAGACAACTTGTCTTTGTAGATATACTCAAACTTCGGAGTACTTGTAGAACAGGGTCATATTTACTTTTTGTCCAACTTTCTTTAATAGGACATGGAGAAAGGGACTTGTTAACCTTCGTCTAAGAAGGAGTTTAATTAAAGACTTTACCGAACTGACTTTACTTCTTATATAGACTTGAGAATCTAAACGAGTCACTTCTACAAGAAGATTTTCTATCATATCTTATCAAGAGTCACCAACGAGAACTAAATTAACTTTGAGTGAAAAGAGCTCGAAAAATCTTTTTGAAGAGGTACATTGGAATATGTCCGATTTTAGGGTAAGGACAAAAGACAGACAGGAAAGGAAATTCTTCCTCGAACCTTTCTACTAAATATTTTTTCCTAAATTCTAGTTGGACTCAGTTTTAGGTTGAGTCTGAGTGTTTGATCTACTGGAACCTGTCAAATCGGATAGACTTTACTAAAGAGTACTTATATAATAAAAATTCCATTAATTAACTTTATTTCAGAGACCATGTATCATCCACGATTTATTTACTATCAATTCTGAGACAAATCAACTTTTGTACCAAGGATGGGAGTTCTCAGAGTTTTAGATCAAGTCAAGTCAAGTCAGCGAGTCAGCACAACCTGAGAAACGCTGGGGTACTTAGCGTCGTGCGGTCCGGAGGGACAGGTAGTGGTTGAGGGTCTCAAGTGAGTCTGAGTGTAGGTAACTCAGTCACTACGGTAGGTCGGTAGAGTAGGAGACAACAGGGGAAAAGGAGGACGGGGGTTAGGGAGGGTCGTAGTCTCAGAAAAGGTTACTCAGTTGAGAAGCGTACTGCACCGGTTTCATGACCTCAAAGTCGGAGTCGTAGTAAGGAAGGTTTCTTTAGGGTCCCGACTAGAGGAAGTCTTACCTGACCAACCTAGAGGAACGTCAGGTTCCCTGAGAGTTCTCAGAAGAGGTTGTGGTGTCAAGTTTTCGTAGTTAAGAGGCCACGAGTCGAAAGAAGTGTTAGGTTGAGAGTGTAGGTATGTACTGGTGACCTTTTTGACATCGGAATTGATCTACCTGGAAACAACCGTTTCACTACAGAGACGAAAACTTATACGATTGATCCAACCAGTATTGAAAAGAAGGTTCCTCATTCACAGAAAATTAAAGTACCGACGTTAGTGGTAGACGTCACTAAAACCTCGGGGGGTTTTATTTCAGACTGTGACAAAAGTGATAAAGGGGTAGAGAGACGGCACTTCACTACCCTGGTCTACGGTACTAAAAACAAAAGACCTACAACTCAAAATTCGGTTGAAAAAGTGAGAGGAGAAAGTGAAAATAGTTCTCCGAAAAATCAAGGAGAAGTGAAAGACGGTATTCCTACCACAGTAGACGCATAGACTCTCATGTTTCAAATAGAATCTTGTGGGTGGGGTGTTCACATTACAAAATTCCAGACGTAGTGGATTTTTATAGTTATCTGAATGGTGATTCTGATTATTACTCTTCTACCATGGATAGTGTTATCTCCTTTTATCCTTTTACCTTCGACTTAAATGTTTATAAAGGTTGTTTTGGAAGTCTAGTCACGTCTCTCTACCACCGTTTTCGTCTTAAGAGTTTTCACTCTAACTTTTATCTGTATTTCGGTCCGGATCCGGAATCCTGTGACCACGGGGTGTCTATTCTAGTCCTGGAGTCCGTAGTACGACATATATTGATTATTCTTCGTTAGGTACTTGGGGGAAGGACCCTGTATTTCTTACACACTGTCCTCTCAATCTACCAGATTTATGAAGATATCCATGTACGGTGTGCTAGCCTCTCTGTTCCCAACCCTTACTCTGTTTTAGGTGACAGGGATAGTGTCTTTTCTTTCAGCTTCTCCAGACATTTAAAAAGAGAGGAAGGGGTTTTGATTCCATTGGTAAAAGATGTTTCCTTCAACAACTTCGAAAACTCATAATCCATCCCTCTAAAAATGTATAGATGACCTGTAAAAGTACCCCTACATCTGTACCTTCTTCAAGTCCTCTTGGGACTGTTTTTTGACACATCTGAGGAATTTTAGTATATGGAATTTCTTTTAGTCAAAGTTCCTAAGCTCTACCCTTTAGTTGTCTATAAATAATTGACGAAGAATCATGGTCGTAACACGATATAGGACGTCTAACGGAAAAAATCTAAATGGAACCAAACACATCAATTAATCACCGTCGGGTGCTCTAATGGTTTGATGGTACGACGGGAGTATAGAACTTCCTAGACCCAATCTCAGTAAAACGACACAACAAGTCAGTTCAACACAGACTGAGAAATGTTGGGGTACCTGACGTCCTACGGCTCGAAGACACAGGAAGTGATAGAGGGACTCAAACGGGTTTGAGTACAGGTAATTTAGACACTACGGTAGGTTGGTAGAAGTAGGAGTTAGCAGGGGAAGAGGAGGACGGAAGTTAGAAAGGGTCGTAGTCCCAGAAAAGGTTACTCAGTCGAGAAGCGTAGTTCACCGGTTTCATAACCTCGAAGTCGAAATCGTAGTAGGGAAGGTCACTTATAAGTCCCAACTAAAGGAAATCCTAACTGACCGACCTAGAGGAACGTCAAGTTCCCTGAAAGTCTCTGAAGAGGTCCTAATGTCAAATTTTGTAGTTAAGAAGTCGTGAGTCGGAAGAAATACCAGGTTGAGAGTGTAGGTATGTACTGATGACCTTTTTGGTATCGAAATTGATCTATCTGGAAACAACCGTTTCACTACAGAGACGAAAAATTACGTGACAGATCCGAACAGTATCGAAAAGAAGGTTCCTCGATTAATCACCGTCGGGTACTCTAATGGTGAGATGGTACGACGGGAGTATAGAACTTCCTAGACACAATCTCATTAAAACAACACAACAGGTCAGTGATTCAACACAGACTGTGAAACGTTGGGGTACCTGACGTCCTACGGCTCGAAGGCACAGGAAGTGATAGAGGTACGATTAAAAATTAAGAAAATTAAAACACCGACGTCAGTGGTAGACGGTACTAAAACCTCGGGTTCTTTTATATTTTAAGTAGGTACCGATATTACCGAGTCACAAAACTATTCGAAAAAAAGGACGAACTGACTAATCTCCAAAAATAATAAATTGTTTAAGTGAGAGAACAGTGACTCTTAAACCAAGAATATTAAACAATTATTTTAGACACGAAATTCCAAAAATGAAGTGAGCACGGAGGCACCCGGACTCTGAGGGTTCAACTCCGAAATAACGGATTTATGCTGAACCTTATTAAGAACCAGACTCAAATCCTTTGACACAAGTCGACAACACTTCTCCGCCCCTAATATTTTAAGTCAGAACTCGACGAATCAATAAAAGACGTCTAGGATAAAGAACGGGGGTTTGTGACACCGGGGAGGTCCTCCGAGACCTTGGTACCGAACTCTAGAGAACTCTTTCAGTCCGAATTGGACCGATAATGAGAAGAAGTCTTGTGGGAAAGAGGTGACAGGGGGACGGGTTACAGATCCAAATAACATCCATGAGTTATTCATAAAGAAACTTGAATTATCGACCATGTTTTCGAAACCCCTTTTATACCGATTTCTTACGGTAGTATGAACCTTAACCCTTTAAGTCTCATTAATAACTCACAGAGTACAAGAACACCCCTTTTACGTACCGTTTTAAGTGTTACTCAACTATAACATTTCGTTGTTAAAAATACTCTACTAAGTCTTCGATGTATAGACGAATACTATGAGTCTTACCCCTACTGTGACTAAACGACTATTACATAATAATAATAAGACATCGGGGTCTACTATGTCGTCTGAGAGTTCTCCTGTGACGTTATAATACTCGTGGTTCAATGTCCCATTCCTTTTTACCTAAAACCAAAAATAACCCTTGTTCAATTTCTATTAAGGATGCATCTCTTGTCTCAACACCAACGATTCCCTCTCTCCCAACCCCCTTCCTACCTCACCCTCCAACCACAATCCTCTACATTTGATAATATATATCTTACCTATTTGTTGTTCCGGGATTACATAGTTTGTCCCTTGATATAAATTATAGGACAATACAGTATTTTTATTATATATATATTTCCTACATATATACACATTGACTTAGTGAAGAGACATATCATCTTTAATTGTATAATATTTAATGATATGATTTAATTTTTTCTTATTAATGAGTTTACATCATCACCTTGTACACCAAAAGACGGTGGGTTCAGTTGGAATAACGTATCACCAATACGAATCACACCTCACCCCCGAGTATCCCCAGGACACAAATAACCCTAATAAGGACAGTTTCCTAACAAACACAACTTAGGAAAATTTATTTTAGGGAAAACGATAACGAAAGGAAAAAAAAAGCAAGACACGAACACGGAAGAGTAAGAGTAAGTAGCTTAAAGTATAAAACGGAAACATTATACCATTCCCAAATTTCCTTTAAAATCCTAGGAAGTCAATTCAAATTAGTTTTAGTGATATTCGAATTATATCAACTCACTTTTCATAAACAAAACAAATCAATCTCTGGACTCTATGTCTCAAAGGAAATAAATAAGGGGAGAAAAACTTCATTCTTCTATACATTTCTACACATTTCTACCACATTTCATTCTTCTAAATTCCAGTACTCTGTCCTTAAGTTCCAGAGTGATCCTGTATCTTGAATTTTCATTGAAATAGACAAAATTTCCCACTACTACTACTACTATTGATTTAGTTCCTAATAAACAGTAATAATTTACTCCATTAAAATCACTTTCATAAAACATTCGTCTTTGAAGGTTTATTCAAATTCCACATAGAAACTAACCGATATCGTCTTTCGTCAACCGTTTAGGTTTTCGGATTTAAGTGTAAGACTACATCAGATCGATAAATTTAATTTACATGTTAAACATCCCCAAATTCTTGAAGACTTGACCTGTACCTTGTTGTCTGACCAAGGTTTATCCGTTTCCTCATGCAGTTCCGACATATAACAGTGGGACGAATAAATTGAATATACGTCTCATGTAGTACTCTTTGCGACCTGACCTTCTTTGTGTTCGACCTTAGTTCTAACGACCCTCTTTATAGTTATTGGAGTCTATACGTCTACTGTGGTGGGAATACCGTCTTTCACTTCTCCTTGATTTTTCGGAGAACTACTCTCATTTTCTCCTCTCACTTTTTCAGTCGAATTTCGAGTTGTAAGTCTTTTACTTCTAGTACCGTAGACCAGGGTAGTGAAGTACCCTTTATCTACCCCTTTGTCACCTTTGTCACAGTCTGAAATAAAAACCCCCGAGGTTTTAGTGGCGTCTACCACTAACGTCAGTACTTTAATTTTCTGCGAATGAGGAACCTTCTTTTCAATACCGGTAGGATCTATCGTATAACCTTTCGTCTCTATAATGAAACGGCTGATTCCAGACAGATCAGTTCCGATACCAAAAAGGTCATCAGTACATACCTACACTCTCAACCTGACACTTCTTCCGACTCGTGGCTTCTTAACTACGAAAACTTGACACCACAACCTCTTCTGAGAACTCTCAGGGAACCTGACGTTCCTCTAGGTTGGTCAGGTAAGACTTCCTCTAGTCGGGACCCTAAAGAAACCTTCCTTACTACGACTCCGACTTTGAGGTCATGAAACCGGTGGAGTACCCTTCTCAACTGAGTAACCTTTTCTGAGACTACGACCCTCCCTAACCCCCGTCCTCCTTTTCCCCTGTTGTCTCCTACTCTACCGACCTACCGTAGTGACTGAGCTACCTGTACTCAGACTCACTTGACACCCTCAACCACTACCTGTCCCTCCGGACCGCACGACGATAGGTACCCCAGGTTTCTCAGTCTGTGCTGACTCGCTGACTTGACTTGACTCCTTAGTTCTAGGTTTAGGACCATAGAGAACTTTCAGATATTGGGATACCCAGTATCGGTAATGGTATCCCTAGTTCTTGTATAAAAACCGATAATCCTACATGACATAAAAAAAAAGGATGTTTTATTTTCCCTCCTTTCGTATCACCTTTTTATTAGAGTCATAGATCATATTACGGTATTCACGAACTAATCATATAATTCATAGTAAAGTTTCCTTTAACGGGACTTTGAAACAGTATAGTTAAGAGTTCTCACGTCATGATCCCTTTTGTAATGAATTTGAGTACTTACCGAAAATTAAACTCCGATCACAGATTTACGAAATAAAATTCCCTCTATTTATTACGTTTAATTAGAGAAGGGTACATGAGATTTTATTTCGTTAGTAAGAGGAAACTAAACGACGAAAGTTTCACACCACAAACCTAATTTAATCAGTTACATAAATCTTATCAAGGACCACGTACTACTCATGGCGTACGAACAAATTAGAATATAAATAATAGTAATACAAAAAAATTATAAAATTACTGTCATAGTCATTACGCTGAACTGTAAACCCTAGAATCAAAGGACTTGTCCCTAACTTGAGTACGAGGGACGTCGTCTTCACGCCTCAGGATTGGTGACCTTGTAGTCCCTTAAGGGGTATAAATAACAGTAATTTAAAAAATTATAACATTACTGGTATGTGGTTTTACTTATTGTGGTTTTTTTACTACAGGTACAGGAAAAGTAGTACCCCCGATCTTGCGTTTTCATCCTTCAGTTCTCTATGGATTTATTGACCGTTCAAACCGGAACCTTATGTTTTACTTCGTCCCGTTGTCGATCGTCTCAAAACGATTCTCTTACACGACCAGTATCGTTTGTGGGAGAATCTTGTTACGTTCTCTACTGAGACGTGTACCTGCACCTACCAGTTAAGGTTTTAGTCTAGTTAATATAAGAAACGTCAACTTCCACTTCTTGTAGATACGTCATTCGTTTTTTTTTTTTTTTTCTGGTCCTCGACTGACACCGAGTCTAGTACTTGAGTAAAGTTTTAATTCTGAATTTAACTTCTTTCATCCCTTTTACTGATCCGGTCTATACTGGATTTAGTTTAAGGAATCCTAATACGTCACCTTCACTGTTTATCTAAGTTCCCTAATCTAGACTATCTGTCTCACGGACTTCTTGACACCTGTCTTCAAACATTGTAACATATCTTCCGTCACTAGATTTGGTAAGGGTTCTTTTTGTTTACGTCGTTCCGTTTTACCAACAGACTCATCTGGAATGTTTATTGACTCTTTCTTCTCTTCACTCTCCGTTTCCTCTTTTCCTTTCTATATGGGTATACTTACGTCTCAAGGTTTCTTATCGTTCCTCTCTATTCTTTCAGAAGGATTCACTTGTTACGTTTCAAAATCTTCCTTTGTTATCTTACCCTTTCTGATTTATAGAGAAGTTCTTTTAATCTCTATGGTTCCCTTGTAAAGTACATTTCTACCCGTGTCATTTCCTGTCTTTACCATACCTGGATTATCTTCTTCTTCTATAATTCTTTACCGTTTTATGTGTCTTCTTTATATGTTTATTCTAGAATTACTGTGTCTATTGGTACTACCACACCATTGTATGGGTCTCGGTCTGTAGAACCTCACGTTTCACTTCACCTGGATTCCTTCGTAGTGATACTTGTTTTATTCATCTCCACTACCTTAAGGTCGACTCGATAAAGTTTAGGATTTTCTACTACGACAATTTCAGGACGTGAGCTACGGTCGTTTAAACCTTTTGAGTCATCACCAGTTCCTGACCTTTTCCAGTCGAAAGTAAGGTAACGTGTCTTACCGTTACAGTTTCTTACAAGTTTGACGACGTGTTAACGTGAGTAAAATGTACGATCGTTTCATTACGAGTTTTAAAAGGTTCGGTCCGAAGTTGTCATACACTTAACTGAAGTTGTCATGTACTTGGTTCTTGAGGGTCTACAAGTTCGACCTAAATCTTTTCCATCTCCTTGGTCGTTAGTTTAACGGTCGTACGTAACCTAGTATCTTATTCGTTCTCTGAAGACCTTTTTGTAGATGGAGACGAAGTAACTGATACTTTTTTGATACCTAGCGTTGTTGGACATCTTTTAAGAAGTTCACTACCCTTATGGTCTGAAATGGACGGAGGACACTTTGGACATACGTCCAGTTCTTCGTTGTCAATCTTGACCCGTACCTTCTTGTTTGACCAAGGTTTGACCAAGATTTAACCTTTGACCAAGGTTAAAACAAGTTTACGTTTTACAGTCCGACCTACTTCGTCTTTCACCTTAGTTCTGACGATCCTCTTTATAGTTATTGAGTCTATACGTCTACTGTAGTGGGAACACCGTCTATGTCTTCTCGGAGAACTACTTCTACTTTCTCCTCTCATATTTTCGACCGAATTTGAGTTGTAAGTTTTGGACTTCTAATACCGTAGATCAGGGTAGAAAACAACCGTTTATCTGCCCTTTTGTTACCTTTATCACTGTCTGAAACAAAAGAACCCGAGGTTTTAGTGACGTCTACTACTGACATCGGTACTTTAATTTTCTACGAACGAGGAACCTTCTTTTCGATACTGTTTGGATCTGTCACATATTTTTCGTCTCTGTAATGAAAAGACTGTTTACAGATAGATCAGTTTCGATACCTACACTCTCAACCTGGTATTTCTTCCAACTCACACTTTCTTAACTACGAAAACTTGGCACCACAACCTCTTCTGAGAACTCTCAGGGAACCTGTCGTTCTAGTTTGGTCAGTTAGGATTTCCTTTAGTCAGGACTTATAAGTAACCTTCCTGACTACGACTTCAACTTCGAGATCGTGAAACCGGTGGAATACCATACTCGACTGAGTAACATTTTCTGGGACTACGATCTACCGACGTCCTCCTCCCCTACTGTCCTGTTCTACCAACCTACCCTTGTGGGTTACCCGTACTCAGACTCGTTTGAGACCCTCCACCACTTCCTGTCCCTTCGGACCGCACGACGTCACGTACCCCAAGTTTCTCAGTCTGTACTGACTCGTTGACTTGTTGTTGTTGTTGGTGGTCGTTACTTTACGTTCAATACAAGACTTTAATACTTCAATAGTTCGTTATTGACTACTTCATCAGAATAAACACTTGATTTGATACAGAAACACCGTTCAACCTCACCCGTAGAATTTTTATACTATTTTTATTGATTTGACATAAAGATATGAGTCGTCTTTTAATAAAAAAGACAATCATTCTACCTCAAGATAAAATAGATTTATTGAGGGAGTTGATAGGGAAGTTAGACACATAATGGATTTACCAGAAAGGGATCAAGACAAATCACGTCGGATCAAGACAATTACACCGGTGTCACATCGGTGTCCCATATCCTGTAGGTATATTTCTCTATATAATTACAGGATGACCAAGATTCTGGATCATCGTATAAAAACGAATTCACAACCGATGGGAGACTCTTAAACTTCATGGAAATGAGTGATAGAAAAAAAACACACACACGAGTATGACGACTTCTGTTTTCTTTCCCAGTACTAAAGGAACAGATCATGGGAGAAACGGAAAAAAATAAATTAACAAAAGAAAATATAACCCCATATCGACTTATTATTATAACACTATCAAAGTCCACCTATCGTTTCCCTGAGTCGGTATCTATATGTACATGGGTAAAAGTGGATTGATAGGGAGGAGGGTAGAATGGGGACGACCCTTGGTATGTAAACAAGAGTTTTACACAAAACATTTATTCAAGTAAACATAACAAAAAAAGACTCCAAGGTGTATGTTCTCTACAGTATCTATATAAAGAGGTAGAGACACACTGAATGAAGTGAATCATACTATTAGTTCCATGTGGGTACACCGTAATAAAGTAAGAAAAATTACCGACTCATTATAAGGTAACACATGTACCCGAAATAGGTAAGGAGAGAGTCACCTAAAGATCCAAAGAAGGTACATTAGTAAACAGTGGTAAACGACTGTGGGATAACATTTGTCACGACGTCACTTATGACCCCACGAACATAGGAAAGTCTGATACAAATAGGGTCCTCACCCTAATGTTCCAGTATACCATCGACATAAAAGTCAAAGAATTCCTTGAAGGTATGACAAGAGGTATCACCGATATGGTTAAATGTCAGTCACACATTCTCTCTCAAGGCAAGAAAGACAAGGGAGAGACCATTAATAACAAACATTTAAAAAAACTACTGTCGGTAAAACTGATACCTTTCCACTATAGGGTAACATCAAAACTAAATATAAAGAGATTATTAATCACTACAACTCGTAGAAAAGTACCCGGAGAAACGGTGGACATACAGAAGAAACTCAATACAGAGAAATCCAGAAGGTGACCTATAAAAAAACTATAACTCGAGGTATTCGACAAACATATAAAACCTCTAATTAGGAAATTGATAACAAAGTAAACGTTTGTAAAAGAGGGTAAGATTCACAACAGAAAAATAGAACAAGTACTAAAAGATACGACACGTTCTCCAAAATGTAAATTAATCAAGGGTTAACAGATAAAAACAAAAGTAAAAGTAATAAAGTCCTCCACCCAGTTTTTTTCTAGAACGAGACCAAATACAGTTTCTCACAAAAGAGATACAAATGGAGATTCTCAAAATATCTTATGTTAGAATTAAATACAGAAATTAGGTAAAACTCGAATAAAAACACGTACCACAATCCATCACAAGATTAAAGTAGTAAAATGTACAACGACAGGTCTAAAGGGTCGTGGTGAATGAGGTCTCCGACAGAAAAGAGATAACATATAAGAACAGTGGAAACAGTATCTAATCCACTGGTATCCACATACCCAAATAGAAACCCGAAAGATAGGACATGGTAGTCAAATATAAAGACAAAAACACGGTCATAGTATGTCGAAACTAATGACGTCGAAAAGTCGTATCAAACTTCTGTCCCTTCGACTAAACAAGTCGAGGTAAAAAGAAAAAGTTCTAATGAAACTGATAAGACCCAGAAAACACAAAGGTACATTTAACAATTAAAAAAAAACAAGATTAAGACACTTCTTACGGTAACCATCAAACTATCCTTAACGTATCTAAGACATCTAACGAAACACATAATATAAGTAAGAAGGCTAAGTGCTTGTGACATAAAAAAAGTAGACAAACACAAGAGAAACCAAAGAAAGTAGACACAAAATATCAAAAGACTCATGTCCAGAAAACGAAGGAATCCATCTATATAGGGACTTTCACTTTTCACTTCACAATCAGGGAGTCAGTACAGGTACCTGACATCAGACGGTCCGAGGAGAGAGGTACTTTAAGAGGTTCGTTCTTATATAAGTAAGGAAAGAGGTACCCCAAAAGGACTGGGTCTCTAACTTAGATCCAGAGGACGTCACGGTCGCCTCAGAAATAGTAGACTTGGTGGTCCCTTCGGGATCGAAGTAGGGTAATGTTGTTGTTTTTTGTATTCTAAATAAAGATCCATAAAAAACAACAACAACGTTACCCTTTATCTTAAAAAAAAGAGAAAACAACAATCACACAACCTTACGTTCTCTAAAGACGCCAAATTAAAACATATCACGTTGAAATAGTTTAAGTGACCAACCCCGGTCATCTAAAAACCATCTTAGAAACCCTAAAAGATACATATCATTGTATAACAGACGTTTGTACTACCAAAACGCAGAAGGAAAGGTTAAACATAAGGAAAGTAAATAAAATGATGAGACTAACGACACCACTCCTGAAGGTTTTGACATAACTTATTCTCATTACTCACCAGTAGGCACAGAACAAGGATTAGAATCCCCTTTACGAAAGACAAAAAGTGTTAACTCATACTATGAATGACAGTCAAACAACATATACCGAAAATAATACAATTCCCTACAAGGGAGATACGGGTAAAAGACCTATTAAAAATAATATTTACCCACAACTTACAAATTTCGAAAAGGACGTAGATAATACTAATAGTATACTACAAAATAAGAAATAAACCATTATACGACATAGTGTAACTAACTAAACACATATAACTTCTTAAGAACGTAAAGACCCTGTTTAGGTTGAACTAGTACCACACATTAGGAAAATTACACAACAACCTAAGATAAATGATCATAAAACAACTCCTAAAAACCGAGGTACAAGTAGTGACTATAACCAGATATTAAAAGAAAAAAAGATTATAGGAGTAGACTAAAACCATTGTCCCACTACCACCGGAACATCTTACTTAAACCCTCACAAGGAGGGAGACGTCAAAAGACCTTCTCAAAATCTTCCTAGTCACAATTGAGAAGAGATTTACAAACTATCTTAAGTGGAAACTTCGGTAGACCAGAACGTTAAAACAAACAACCTTCTAAAAAATAAATGTTAAAGTTAAAGTAATGAACATTAATCAGACAAATGTAAAAGACTAAGAAAGACTCAGTCAGAACCTTCCAACATGAAAAGCCTCTTAAACAGGTAAAGAAAGTCCAATAGGTAAAATAACCACATAGTAACGAATACCATCAGAGAATACTAGGAAACATAAAGATGTCACAGTCAACATTAAAGAGGAATAAATAAAGATTAAAATAATCAAACACAGGAGAGAGAAAAAAAAAAAGAGCTCCTAAACCCGATTTCAAGATAGTAAATAGAAGAGTTTCTCGGTTGAAAACGGAAATAACCAGAAACGATAAGAAGAAAAAATAAAGTAAATAAAGACGAGATTATAAATGCGAAATTAAGATAACTGAAACCCAAAACAAATAAGAAAAAAGACATCAACTATTAAATCCACATTACAATCTAACAAATAAACTCTGAAAAAACAAAGAACTCCACTGTCACTTACCGATATTTGACGAAAATCTTGACGAAGACTCCGTAGGTCATCCAAAACTAAGTAACACAAAAGAAATGGTAAACAAAGATATATAAATGGTAAAGAAATTAAAAACATCACTAGTGAACCAATAAATCGTCGTGTGAAAAATCAAAGGTACAAAAAAAAAAAAATTTGTTGAAAAAAAGGATACAAGCTTAAGATCGGAGCATCGTAATACCAAGTCTCTACCGTTACCGTGGGGTGAGGTCATGAGAACGGACCTTTTAGGGTACCTGTCTCCTCGGACCACCCGACGTCAGGTACCGCAGCGATTCTCAGCCTGTGTTGACTCGTTGAAGTGAAAGTGAAAAGTGCAAGGACATAACCTCTTCCTTTACCGTTGGGTGAGGGCACAAGAACGAACCTCTTAGGGTCCCTGTCCCCTCGGACCACCCGACGGTAGATACCCCAGTGTGTCTCAGTCTGTACTGACTTAGCTGAATCGTCGTCATCGTCGTAATACCAACCTTTTATATGAACTATTAGAAGTTAAAGGAATTAAAAAGGATCCGAACTATACACTGGGTTTTAAATAAGATAGGACCTCGTACAAGGTACACATGAACTCTTCTTTCACATAAAACGGTGAAAACCCACCTTATTGAATATTTATAGTGAACTTAGACAAACCAGACAACACAGTAAACTACGAACACAAAGGAATAAATAAAAGACAGACCTATAGACAACTAACCACATTCACCCTATAATTTCGGGAGGTGATAAAAGCACAATTTCCGGTTAAAATGAAACTACTAACAATAGTAAAGGAATTCATAACTCCACGAAAATACAATTAATGTATTTATCGATGTTAACAATGTATAAGAACTTAATTAGGGATCTAACAACACATCATGGTAAAGAATAGGTAACTTTGTCAAAAATAAAATTTCATGCAAAACCGACTATACTCTTAACAATGAGGTTAAAAGAAAACTAAAGGTAAACGCATCTTATAGAAAAAGGTAGTGGAGTGAAAGTCAGACTTACACAGGGATCTAGAATTCATCTAGAGACCATCGGTCGTATAGGGGAAGTACTTAGAGTCGAAACAACGATACTTCCCAGAAACATCGAGTCACTTTACTTAGTTCCATTTATCTACACCGGTTCGTCCTCTACCATTCTAACTTGTATCTGTACAATCCTTAGCTACTTGATTTTACCTACCCTTACCCTCTTAAATTTAGTCTACTGGTAATATAGATGATGACGTCCGTTCTTAGGGAATCTTCTTTACCTCATCGGAAGTATTAGTTGTTCTCAGACTTTACGTCACGAACAAACATTAGAGTTTTTACTCTCATTAGAGCCAAGTTAAGGTTCCGTTTAGTAAGTTGTAGTGTTATTAGGTTCAGACACAGGATTGGTGACTATAGTTTCTTCGACTTCAACGGGTCCAGAAACTTCTGGATGTTGTGGAAGATCTTGATTATAGTTCTTCGCTACAGGAAAAGTAGTATCCCCTGACCTTACGATTTCATCCCTCAGTTCTCTAGGAACTTCATTGTCCGTTCAAACCGGAACCGCATGTTTTAATTCGTCCTGTTTCCGATTGTCTCAAATGAGTTCTCTTATACGACCAGTATCGTTTATGGGAAAAGATTGTTGACTTCTCCACTGAGATATGTACCTGTAGTGGTCTACCAGTTATGGGTTTAGTCTGACTAATACAAGAAACGTCTGTTTCTACTTATTCGAAATATGTTAGACATTTTTGTTTCAGGACTCTACTGACACCGAATCTAGTACTCGAGGGATAAAGTTTTAGGTCCGAATTTAACTTCTTACATCCTTTTGGGTGATCCGGTAAGTCCATACTAGATTTAGTTTGGGGAATACTAATATGTCACTTTCACTGTTCATCTAAGTTCTCTAATCTAGTGCATCTGTCTCACGGATTTCGTGACACCAGTCTTCACATATTGTAACATATCCTTCGTCACCGGTTTTGGTAGACTTTCTTTTTTTTTATGTTCTTTCGTTTCCACAACAGACTCCTCCAAATGCTTATCGACTTCTTTCTTCTCTTCTCTTTCCGTTCTCTCTTTCCCTTTCTATATAGGTCGACTCACGTCTCAATGTCTCTTATCGTTCCCCTCTATTTTTGTGAAAGAATTTATTTGTTACGTTTCTTTATCTGTTTTTGTTACCTGACCTTTTATGATCTTTATAAAAGTTCTTTTAACCTCTATGGTTCCCTTATAAAGAACGTTCATACCCGTACTATTTCCTGTCTTTGCCATTCCTGGATTGTCTTCGTTTTCTCTAATTCTTCTCCACTGTTCTTATGTATCATTCTGATGTGTTCCTTTCAGAATTGCAGGACCTATTGGTGTTACTACACCAGTGAGTGGATCTCGGTCGGTACGACCTCATACTTCAGTTCACCCGGAATCCTTCGTAATGACACTTGTTTCGATCACCTTCACCACCTTAAGGTCGATTCCATAAATTTCAGGATTTTATACTACAACAATTTCACGACGTGAGTTATACGGTCGTTCAAACCTTTTGAGTCGTCACCGGTGTCTTGACCTCTGCCAATCAAAAGTAAAGTTAGGGTTTCTTCCCGTTACGGTTTCTTACAAGTTTGACGATATGTCAACGTGGATAAAGTGTATGATCTGCCAATACGAGTTTTAGGAAGTCAATCCGAAGTCGTAATGTACTTGACTCTTGAAGACCTACAGGATCGACCTAAATCCTTTCCGTCTCCTTGGTCTCTAGTCTAACGGTTGTAAGCAATCTAGTACCCCTTTCGTTGTCCCAAGGTCTTTTTGTAGATGACGACAAAGTAACTGACATGTGTTCAGAAACACACCTAGTGTTGTTTGACACCCTTTAAGAATTTCACTATCTTTATGGGTTGGTGGAATGGACAGAGGGCTCTTTGGATATACGTCAGTTCTTCTTTGTCAATTTTGGCTTGTATCTTGTTAACTGACCAAGTTTTAACCCTCTCCTGATACTGTTCCGGCACATAACAGTGGGACGAATAAATTGAATATACGTCTCTGGTAGTACGTTTTAAGACACGACCTACTTAGTGTTCGACCTTAGTTCCAACGACCCTCTTGTTGGAGTCTATACACCTACTATGGTGAGATTACCGTCTTTTACTTCTTCTTGACTTCTCAGAGAACTACTCACACTTTCTCCTCTTACTTTTTCGACTTTAAGTTGTAATTTTTATGATTCTAGTACCGTAGGTCAGGGTAGTGAAATACCGTTTATTTTCCCCTTTTTCACCTTCGTCACCCTCTAAAATAAAACAACCCGAGGTTTTAGTGACAAATACCACTGACGTCGGTACTTTAATTTTCTACGAACAAGGAAACTTCCTTTCGAGACTGTTGGATCTGTCGTATAATTTTTCGTCTCTGTAGTGAAAAGGTAGTTTTCAGACAGATCAGTTTCGATAACAAAAAGGTTATCAGTACATACCTACACTCTTAACCTGGAATTTTTCTAACGTATGACTTCCTAACTATACAAGTTTAACACCACGACCTCTTCTGAGAACTCTTATGGAACCTGATGTACCTCTAGTTTGGTCATTTTTGATTTAATTTAGTTGGGACTTATAAGAAACCTTCGACTTCAAGGGTTTGAAAACGGTGGACTACGTTTCTCGGTCGATTAACCTTTTATGACACTACGACCCTTTCTAATTTCCGTTTTCCTTTTACCCTACCGTCTCCTACTCTTCCAATCATTCGTAGTGACTGAGTTACGTGTACCTAAACGGGTTCAAGACCTTCTATAACCTTCTGTCCTTACAGACCACACGACGAAAGGTACATCAGTGTTTCTCCACCTGCACTGAATTACTGACTTGTTGTTGTTGTAAAACGACTGTTTACAAGCATATCAGTTTCGATACCAAAAAGACTATCAGTACATTCAACACTCTTGACCAGGAATTTCTTCTAACTCACGGTTTCTTAACTACGAAAGTTTAACACCTTTTCTGAGAACTCTCAGTAAATCCCTATGACCGTACGATATTATGTACCTTACCGTTTTTCAACCTGTACTGAATTACTAACTGGTGATTGTTGTTCTTCCGTCGTATATGTGTCCAGAACGAAAAGACAGATAAGTCGGTCAGACAAAGACAACCAACCCCGAAAAATTTAAAAAAATTTTAAAAAATTTTAATTAATTTAAAAAAAAAAAAAAATGAAATGTCAATTCCATTAATACTACACATACAAGGATAACGGTGAAAGAATTAACAAAACCCAAACAAAAACACCCAATAAACGAAGACAACACAAAGGAAGGATCTCTTCAAAGACATCATAAACAACATTTCGACCAAACGACTACGACTTAAGAGAAATGAAAACGAACAGACATTTCAAAAAATAAAGAGGTAGTTTAGACTCACTCTAGTAACGACCCATCTCGTTAGAACTAACATCTAAAAAGGGAAAGGAGTGAAATTTAAATAAGACGGTGAGGGAAGACCGGAGGTCCCAAAAAAAAGACTTTTCAGTCGACTATCGGAATACCCCTAAGGGAACATAAACAAAAAACGAAAAGGGAAGTACGAAAATTATAAAAAGGAAACGTAAACCAAAAACAATCGAACTAATTATATACAGAACACAAAGAGGATCACAAAGAGGACATACCCTGAGATACATGAAGGACAAGAAACCACCATAAAGGACAGGGTATAATCATTTGATATTAGAGAAGTTTATAACAGAGGTCGGGAAAAGGAAGAAAAAGACATGGAGATATTAAGTTTACAACGACACAAATCATAGCAACGTCTTAAGAGACTCTAACAAGAGTTAAGAAATGTAAGAAAAAAGAAAAAGAACGAGGAGCCGGTAATAAATGTAGTAAGATAGAAGGTCGAGTCAATAACCGAGAAGATGGAGTCAATAAGACAGGAACTAAGGAAGATCTCACAAAAATTAAAGTCAATAACTCACCAAACAGTGACAAACAAAAAAAGAAATCAAGAAGGTCTAGGAACAATTTACGAAGAACGTCAAATAGGTAAAATAAAACTTCCAAAAATGAACTTGAAATGAAATAAAACTTGAACAAACGATAGTAATGAGATCTATGAAAAACTCTATCTAAAGGATAAAGGATAAGTAAATAAACCATAACGTCCGAAAATGGAACGAAAAGGTAGACATTGTCTAAAAAAAACAACGGAGAAGCCAAAAACTACCCTCCCTGACATAAGGGGTTCACAAACTGGGGTCCAAAGGTCGTTACCCTACACGTCCGACAACCCATCTCGACCCAGAACCACAACTCTATACCTGGAGACCCTATGAAGTGAAACTAAGTATAAAGGACCTCGAACTGAAGTAGACAATGAGGTCATGAAACCTGATTACAGAGGATGTTATCCTCGAGTTCGGACTATAGACCGGACACTCGACCCTAGGACGATCCACGTCTCACGTCGTTGTGGTTGTTATTGTTTTCTTTGTCTTGTTATTATTTCTTCTGTTTTTATTTTATGTAAATCTTTTGATTGTTTACATAATCTTTTTTTAGTTCTTTGATATACTTTGTTCGTCACCTCCTATTTTAACTTGAGGTTATCGTTTCTTCTTTCTCGTATCATCATAAATTTTTTTATTTTCCCTCGTCTTGATATTGTTTCTTATTTTTTATTTTACATAAGTCTTTTGATCGTCTATTTAATCTTTTTTATTCTAATGAATACTTTGTTGGTGACTTCCCACTTTCATTTGAGGTGATCGTTTTTTATTTGGGGAGGGTGGTTTTCTTTTCTTTCTTCTTTTTTGGAACAGAAACTCCCGACCCCAAATCCACCCCTTCCCAAATCCACCCCTTCCCAAATCCACTACTGACCTAAATCCACCACAGTCTCAGAATCAAGAGTAAGGTACGGGGTCTTCTCCGGGACCCACTTCTATCCACCACTTTAGACCGAGTCGGATCAGTCACCCCAGAAGTCCTACGGAGACCGAAGTCCCGTACCTCCCGGTCCGGACCCCGGAGTCCTCCGAGGAGTCCCGGTTCCCCACCCCTTTATGGACCGTCAAAGGGACGAGGAACTTGGGTCTCCCTGGTAGGAGGTCGACTGAACCTCCCTGGTCCGAGTCCCGGAGTTTTCCGAAGGGTCCCTATTAACCCATCCCCTTGTATTCACTCACAAGAGGGGTCAAGAGGATGAGACTCCCAGAAAGGAGGAGGGGTGACTAGACCTTCGTTCGTACGGAGAAGACTACGAACTTGGTGACGGGAAGTGAGGAAGTCGGTGGTGAGTGGACACGGTCCGGACAACTCGGAGGTGAAGAGAGGGACGGGGAACGAGGGGGGATGTAGGATGGACCAACGAGTCCCCAAGGAGGGTAGATGGACTAACAAACTCCAGGGGGTGGTCTCAAACCACTCACAGGATCTACACTCCTCTATCCTTGAAGGACAGAAGAGAGAGACGGTAGAACCAAAATGGAGGTCCTCAAAAATTTAGAGTCAAAGTTAAAACCAAAAACACTAACCAGACAAATATCAAACAAAAAGAAGAATTAAGTTAGAACCCTCTGATGGAAAGATTCTTAAACAGTCAAAGAAGGTCCAAAAGGTAAAATAATCGTATGTCAAAGAACATCATCAAAGAATACTAGGAAACATAAAGATACCACAACCAACATTGCAAAAAAAAAAAAAAAAGTAAAAAGTAAAATCACTAAACTTAAGGAAAGGGAAAAAAAGAACTATTCAGTCCGATTTCCAAATAGTGAAAACAAATACAAAAGTTTCTTGGTCGAAAATCAAAGTAACTAGAAACGATAACAAAGGAAACAGAGACAAACTAAACAAAGACAAGACTAGAAATACAAAAGAAAGGAAGATGATTAAAATCTAAAATAAACAAGAAAGAGGTCAACAAAAACCCCATTCCAATCTAACAAATAAACTCTAAAAGGAACAAAGAACTCCACTCCAAAATAACGACATTTGAAGGGAAAATTTTCACTAAAACGACGTAAGGTATCCAAAGTCTAATAACATGAAAGTAAAAGTAAACAGACATCATTAAAAAACTAAAGGACAAACTAAAGAAGTCACTATATAACCAAAAATCATCGTATAAAATCGGAGGTAAGTAAACACAAAAATATCAAAAAAGAGTATCAAATAAAGATTAGAGTATCATAACACTAGTCTTTTCTACGAACTATACTAGAGTTAAAAGAATTTAAATGTATCCGACCGGAACACCAGTTAGAACCTCTTATAAGATACACGTGAACTCTTCTTACACGTGACACGATGAAAACCTACCTTACGAGATATTTAGACTAGATTACACAATAAATTCCGATACAAAGAAAGAATTAAAAGACAGACCCTCTAGACAACTGTTTCTACCCCCACAATTTCAAGGGGTGACAACAATCTAATGACAACTAAAGAGGGAAACACCAATAATCATAAACAAAATGTATAACTCTGACTCCACGATGAGACTACCCACGTATTCACAACTGTTAACAATACGGAAGAAGGACCTAATTAGAAAACTAGTAGTATATCACAGGCAGGAACGGAGAACAATATAAGAATAAAATTTCAGATAAAACAGATTATACTCTTAACGATGAGATCAAAAGGAAACTAAAGGTCCACGTACCTTATAGAAAAAGGTAGGGAGGTGAAAGTCAGATATACACAGGGATTCAGACTCCACCCAAAGGACTGATCTCCTCAAGGAAATTGTAAACAACATTTCGACTAAACCACTACGACTTAAGAGAATTGAAAACGAACAGAAATTTCAAAAACGAAAGAGGAGTTTAGACTTACTGTCGGAGTAACCCATCTAATGAAAACCCAGATACAAGAAAGTGAAATTTATATAACACGGTAAGGAAAGACGGAACGACTCAAATACGACTCTTTAGTCGACTATTGAAATACCCTTAAAGGGATATACAATAGATAACAAAAAGAATTATAAAATAGATAAAAACGAGAATTATAAAATAGAAATTAAAAACAGTTAAACTAATGATCCAAAGAACCGAACAAGGACAAACAAAAATAAGACGGATCCTGAGTCACTCGAAGAACCTGACACAACTGACAAAAAAGGGACACAATACCTGTAAAAACGATATAAAGAACTTTATAACCGGGTCCAGAAAAGAGAAAGAGAAGAGGAAGAACCTGGAAATATTATGTTTTAAACCACACAAACTACAACAGAGTTTCTAGAGATCTAAGAGAGGTAAGAAAAAAAGAAATAAGACAAACACCGTCTTTAAATATGGTAAGACAGAAGGTCCAGTGAATAGGTAAGAAGACGTAGTAATTAAGATGATAACTAAGGAAGATCAAAATAAAAATTTTTAAAAAAAGTCAAACACATAATAGGTAGGGACAAACAAATATTAAGAAGATTTACGAATAATTCGTAAAGAACGTAAACGAGTTAGAAAGGGAGGTAAGAAAAAGTCTCTACGACCTAGTAGAAATGACAGTAATAAGACTTAAGAAAAAGACCTTCCAACGGATAGAGGAGAAGTAAATCAATAAAAAGACCACAAAACGGAATAAGGAAGTAGACCCTGTATTAGAAAACGAAAAAATAAAAGAAATTGAAAGAAAATAACACCAAAAACAAGACCTCAGACGTCCTAACATCAAGAAGAACCAAGAAAACAGAATGGAAATCGCCTACGTTAATAGAGTCTCCGAACACGTTCGAAGAACTACTCTCCTTGACAGAGAAACGGAAAATCTCAGGCAAAAAGACGAAAGTTCAAGGAAATCGGTATACTTTTACCTCTCGTAGACACTAGTGATTGTGAATTTAAATTGTACATAAATGAGTATACATAACAAGGAGAAATACTTTGTATCAACATTGAGGTACTTTTCCTCACACAAAGAAGGTCAAATTCCCTATAACTCTCATTTACGACCGTTTATATAAAATGTACAAAGACCCCCTCCACTTCCACGAAAAGGATTAGAAAAAGAGCTTTTAAAATTTGAAAAATAAAACATAACCCTATACCGACTAATTGTTACAATACCATGAAAGTCCACTTGTCACTTCCCTGAGTCAGTATGTGTATGTACGTAGGTAAGAGGTGGTTTGCGGTGAGAATAGGTCCGACCGTGTATTGCAACTTGTCTCAAGGTACACGATATGTAATCCAGAAACAACCAATAGACCATTTATATCGTCACACATGAACTGGAAGGGTTTCAGGGATTGATAGGGAAAGGAGACCGTTGATATTCACACAAAGGACAGATACTCAGAGAAAGACAAGACATTCAAGTAAAACATAGTAAAGAAAAATCTAAGGTGTATATTACCTACAGTACACTATAAAGAGGAGACAAACTGTACGAAGTGAGACATACTACGACATCCAGGTAGGTACAACGACGTCTACCTTAATAAAGTAAGAAAAATTACCGACTCATTATAAGGAAATTTACATATATGGTGAAGAAATAGGTAATGAGAGTAATACAGAGATCACCTGTAAATCCAAAGAAGGTACAGAACCTATAACAGTTGTCACCACATTACTTGCAACCCCACGTACATAGGAAAACCTAGTACAAAAATAGGTCTATATACGGGTCCTCACCCTAACGTCCCAGTATACAATCGTGACGAAAATCAAAAAATTCCTTAGAGGAACGACAGGAGGTATCTCTGACATATTTAAATGTAAGGGTAGTTGTCACATCCCTCCAAAGGAAAAGACGTGTGGGATAGGTCGTAAACAACAAACACTCAAAAAAACTACTATCGGTAAGATTGGCCACACTCCATTATAGAATAACATCAAAATTAAACGTAAAGAGATTATTGATCACACTTTCGGTGAGTCAGTACAGGCTGAGAAACACTTGGACACCTGACATCAGACGCTCCCAGGGGACAGGTACCTTAAGAGGTCCGTTCATATGACCTCACCCACCGGTAAGTCAAGATAACCAACCCCAAAAAGGTTGGGTCCTTAACTTGGGTCCAGAGGGTGTAACGTCCGTCTAAGAAAAAAAAAAACTTCCACAATATGAAAATTACTGGAGAAAATTAATTAATTAATTAAATAAATAAAAAAATTTCAAATAAATAAAATAAAAAAATAAAAAAAAAATAAAAATCAAAAAATTAAAAATTTAAAATTTTAGAAATTAAGAATGTACGTAAGGGTTTGTACTTGGGGGGAGGGTGGAGGGAGGGGTATTGTAGAGAGACCCAGTAGGGGTACGTGGTCGGGGTTCGTTCGACGTGGGATGCAGTCTGTACCTGACCGCTAAGTTAAGAATGTACTGCCACATGTACAATCTTACGGTAAGAGGGTTTAGTAGGGTGGGAGAGGGAGAGGGAGACTCAGGTTTTCAGGTAATATGTGTAGACACAGAAAAAAGGACAGAACGTATGTCCCAGCAGTAACGGTAGAAAGATTTAAGGTATATATACACAATCATATGACATAACCACAAAAAGAAAGACCGAATGAAGTGAGACATATTAGCCGAGGTCAAAGTAGGTAGAGTAGTCTTGACTAAGTTTACTTAAGAAAAATTACCGACTCATTATGAGGTAACACATATACATGGTGTCGAAAGAATAGGTAAGTAGACGACTACCTGTAGATCCAACAAAGGTACAGGACCGATAATATTTGTGACGACACTACTTGTAACCCCATGTACACAGAGAAAGTTAAGACCAAAGGAGCCACACATACGGGTCGTCACCCTAACGACGCAGTATGCCATCAAGATAAACGTTAAAAAATTCCTTAGAGGTGTGACAAGAGGTATCACCGACATGATCAAACGTAAGGGTGGTTGTCACATCCTCCCAAGGGAAAAGAGGTGTGGGAGAGGTCGTAAATAACGAACGTCTAAAAACCTAGCGTCGGTAAGACTGACCACACTTCACCATGGAGTAACACCAAAACTAAACGTAAAGAGATTATTACTCACTACAACTCGTAGAAAAGTACACAAACAATCGGTAGGCATACAGAAGAAACCTCTTTACAGATAAATCAAGAAACCGGGTAAAAAACTAACCCAGCAAATAAAAAGACCTTAACTCGACGTCTTCAACGAACATATAAAAACTCTAATCAACAAACAGTCAACGAAGTAAACGATAATAAAAGAGGGTAAGTCTTCCGACAGAAAAGTGGAACGAATATAAAAGGAAACAACACGTCTTCGAAAATTAAAATTAATCTAGGGTAAACAAATAAAAACGAAAATAAAGGTCTTAAGACCCTCCACCTAGTATCTCCTAGGACGACACTAAATACAGACTCTCACAAAACGGATACAAGAGGAGATCCTCAAAATATCAAAGACTAGAATGCAAATCTAGAAATTAGATAAAACTCAAATAAAAACACACCCCACAATCTTTCACTAGATCAAAGTAAGAAAATGTTCACCAACTGGTCAAAAGGGTCGTGGTGAACAATTTCTCTAACAGAAATGAGGTAACATATAAGAACGGAGGAAACAGTTTCTATTCCACAGGTATACACACACCTAAATAGAGACCCGAAAGATAAAACAAGGTAACTAGATATACAGACAGAAACACGGTCATGGTATGACAGAACTACTGACACCGAAACATCATCTCGGACTTCAGTCCGTTCAACTAAGGAGGTCAAGGTAAGAAGAAAGAGTTCTAACGAAACCGATAAGCTCCAAAAAACATAAAGGTATGTTTAGAACTTTAATAAACAAGATCAAGACACTTTTTACACCGACCATCTAAGAAATGGTAGACGTAGCTGTCCCTTCGGGATTATTGTTTACTACAACTTGTAGAAAAGTACACGGATAACTGGTAGAGATACAGAAGACCTTTTTACAGATAAGTCCAGAAGACGAGTAAAAAACTTACCCAACAAACGAAACTACGAGAATTCGTAGTATTCGACAAACATTTAAAACCTCTGGATAGGGAAGAACCAGTTTATTAAACGTTTCTAAAGAAGGGTTAGACACCCAACAGAAAAACGAAACAAATAACAAAGGAAATGACACGTTTTCGAAAACTCAAATTCATCCAGGACAAACAAATAAAAACGAAAATAAAGGTAATAAGACCCTCCACCTAGCTTTTTCTATGTCAACACTCAAAACAATCTCTCACAAGATGGATGCAAAAGGGAGATCCTCAAATTATCACAGACCAGAGTGTAAATCCAGAAATTAGGTAAAACTCGAATAAAAACACATACCCCAATTCCTTACTAGATTAAAGTAAAAAATTGTACACGAACAGGTTAAAAGGGTCGTGACAAACAACTTCTCTGACAGAAAGGTTGTAACACATCAGAACGGAGGAAACAGTATCATATTAACTGGTATCCATGTACCCGAATAAAGGCCCGAAAGATAGGACAGGATAACTAAACATATAAATAAAAACACGATCCTGGTATGACGAAACTATTGACATCATATCAGACTTAAACCCTTTGGACTAAGGAGGTCGAGACAAAAAGAAAAAGTCCTAACGAAACTTATAAGACCCATAAAACACAGGGGTATGTTTAAAACTCTTAAAAAAAAAAACAAGACTTTCACTTTCACAATCAACGATTCAACACAAGATGAAAAACGCTAGGGTACCTGAAATCGGGTGGTCCGAGGAGACAGGTACTTTAAGAGGTTCGTTTTTATGACCTATGATAACCATAACAGCCCTAACGTGATTTAGACATCTAACGGTACCCATCATATCCGTAAAACTGTTATAACTAATAAGATTAGGTTTTTGTACCATATAGAAAGGTAGACAAATACTGAAGAAGTCAAAGAAAGTAGTCGTAGAATATCAAAAACCTCATGTTCAGAAAACAGACTAATCCAACCAAATAAGGATCTATAAAATAAGAAAAACTACATCGCCATTTACCTTAACGAAGAAGTTACGGAGAAAGACTAGAAAACAACAATCAGATATCTTTACGTTGACTAAAGACACACAATTAAAACATTGGATGTCGAAAAGGTTTAAGTAACTACTCAAGATCATCAAAAGACCATCGTAGAAGTCCTAGAAGATACATATGATTTTACAGTAGGCGTTTGTCACTGTCAAATTGAAAAAGAAAAGATTAGACATAAGGAGAAGAAAAAGAAGAGAGTAACGACATCGATCCTGAAGGTTTTGATACAACTTATTTTCCCCACTCTAACCTGTAGGAATTGAACAAGGACTATAATCTCCCTAACGAAAGTCGAAAAGTGGTAACTCATACATCCACATCCGATCGACATCTAAACAACATATATCGGAAATAATACAACTCCAAATACGGGAGTTAGGCTAAAGACCTCTCAATAGTATTTACCCACGACTTAAAACAGTTTTCGAAAAATACGTAACAACTCTACTAGTATACCAAAAATAAGAAGTCAAACAATTACCCACATAATGTACCTAATCGAACACCTACAACTTTATAAGAACGTAGGGACCCAACTTAGGGTGAACTAGTACCACATACTAGAAAATTTACATGACAACTTATACTTAACGATCATAAAATAACTCCTAAAAACGTAGATACAAGTACCCAAAATAACCGGACATTTAAAAAAAAACACCACAGACAAACCTAAACCGTAGTCCTACTACCACCGGAGTATTTTATTCAACCGTTCGAAAGGAAGGTGACGTCCAAAAAACCTTGCTAAAGTCTTCTCAGTCACAAAGGAGAATAGATTTATAAACTATTTTAAACGGACACTTCGGTAGTCCAGGACCTTAAAACAAAACCCCCTCCAAAAATTAGTCAAAGTTAAAGTCACGAACACTAATCAGACAAGTATAAAAGACAAAGAAGGACCAAGTCAGATTCCTCTGTTATATAAAGATTCTTAACGAATAAAGAAAGTCCACCAGGTAAAATAGCCGTATGTCAACAAGTATCATCAGAGAACATTAGAAAACATAACGATACCTCAGTTAACATTGGAGAGACAAAAATAAAGGTCAAAATGACTAAACACAGGAGAGGGAAAAAAAGAACTACTTAGATTGATTTCCAAATAGTTAAAATAAAAAAGCTTCTTGGTCGAAAATCAAAGTAACTAAAATACTAACAAATGAAACAGAGATAAAGTAAATAAAAGAGACTAGAAATATAAAGAAAGGAAGACGACTAAAATTTAAAATAAAAACAAGAAAGAGATTAACAAAGTCTAAATTCCAATCCAACAAATAAACTTTAAAAAGAACAAAGAACGGTATTCTAACATAACGATATTTGAAGGGAGAGTCATGATGAAACTGACGTAGACTATTCAAAACCTACAATACGAAAGTAAAAGAAAAAAGAGATCCCTAAAATTTTAAGAATAAACTAAAGAAGTCACTAGGTTACCAACAAATCATCACAAAATAAATCAGTCTTACACAAACACAAATTAGAATCTCAAAAAAAAAAAATCACATAAAGATTAGAGTATCATAACACTAGTCTTTTTTACGAACTATACTAAAGTCAAAAGAATTTTAACGTATCCGATCGGAATGCCGGGTCGTACACCAGTCAGGACCTCTTACAAGGTACACGTGAACTCTCCTTACACATCAGAAGACGAAAACCTACCTTACAAGATATGTATAGTTGATTCAGGTTGAACAGATTTCACAGTGAATTCCGGACACAAAGCAATAACTAAAAGACGGACCTACTAGTCAGGTAAGTCCTTGCACCCCATAATTTCAGAAAGTGACCATGACACAATGACAACTAAAGATGGAAATACAAACAAACATAAAGGAACGTAAAACTCCACGCGGATACAACCCACCTACGTATAAATCTTAACAATATCGAAGAGAACTTAACTTGGAAACTAGTAATATATCACAAGAAACAGAGAATATTGTCAAAAACAAAATTTCGGATAAAACAGACCACACTTATAACGATGAAATCGGAAGAATACTAAATATAAATGTACTTTATGGAAGAGGGTATGACAATAAAAATCAGATATTCACAGGTATCCAGACTCCACCAAGAGACCATCTGTTGTATATATACCCACAACAAAAATATAGGTAGGTCGGTTAGATATAGAAAACCGACCACGTAAATTAGGTAAATACAAATTCCTTTAATAACTATACATACTAGGATAATGTTAAAACAGTTAACAAAACCCAAATAACAAACATCTTGAAAAAGAAGAAAACACAAATGACGTATCTCTTCAAGGAAATCGTAAATAACATTTTGACAAAATCACCACGACTTAATTAAAAACATACAGACGTTTCGAAAATAAAGAGGTAGTTTAGCATAATTCTCAGAATGAACCATCTCATCAGAACCAACATCAAAGAAGGGAAAGTAGTGAACCTCATATAGTACGGTAAGGGAAGACCGAACATCTGAAAGGAAACTCTTTAGTCGAACTCCATTGGTGGACCCTAAAGAGAACACACAATAAACAGAAAAAGAGAACAATGAAAATTATGAGACAGAAATAAATTAAAAACAGTGAAACTAATGATACACAAAACGACACAAGGAGCCCAGAAAGGACGGACCTTGAGAGACGGGAAGGAACTTGACCAATTGATAAAGAAAAGAGTTCAACCCCCTCAAAAGTTGATAATAGAGAAGGTAATAAAAGAGTGCAAGAAAGAGAGATAGAAGAGGAGACCCTTGAAATATTACACTTACAACCACACAAATTACAGGGTCTCAAGAGAATCCGACAGAAGTAAAGAAAAGTGTGAGAAAAGTGTGTAAGACAAAACATCGTCACTAAAGGTGGTAAGACAAGAGGTCTAGGTAATAGGTAATAAGACGAAGTCAATAAGACGAAAACTAAGGAACTTACCTCTTCCGTTACCGTGGGGTGAGGTCATGAGGACGGACCGTTTAGGGTACCTGTCTTCTCGGACCACCCGACGTCGGGTACCCCAGTGATCCTCAGTCTGTGCTGACTCGCTGAAGTGAAAGTGAAAACTGAAAGTACGTAACCTCTTCCTTTACCGTTGGGTAAGGTCACAAGAACGGACTTCTTAGGGTCCCTGCTCCCTCGGACCACCCGACGGCAGATACCCCAGTGTGTCTCAGCCTGTGCTGATTTCGTTGAATCGTCATCGTCGTCACAACTTCTTTCATCCCTTTTGGTGATATGGTAAGTCCATACTACATTTAGTTTAGGGAATACTAATATGTCACCTTTACTCTTTATCTAAATTCCCTGATCTAGACTATCTGTCTCACGGACTACTTGATACCTGCCTCCAAGCACTGTAACATGTCCTCTGTCCCTAGTTCTGGTAGGGGCACTTTTTCTTTACGTTTTTCGTTTTATCGACGGACTCATCCGGAATATTTATCGACACTTTTCTTCTCTTCACTTTTCGTTTCCTCTTTTCCTTTCTATAAGGGTAAACTTACGTCGTAAGGTTTCTTATCGTTCCGCTCTATTCTTTCGGAAGGAGTCGCTAGTCACGTTTCTTTATCTCCTTTTGTTATCTTACCCTTTCTACTCTCTAGAGAAATTCTTTTAATCTCTATGGTTCCCTTGTAAAGTACATTTCTACCCGAACTATTTCCTGTCTTTACCATACCTGGATTGTCTTCGTCCTCTATAATTCTTCTCCACCGTTCTTATGTTTCTTGACATGTTTTTTCTCGAAGTGCTGGGTCTTTTAGTACTACCGCACTAGTGAGTGGATCTCGGTCTGTAGGACCTTACACTTCAGTTCGTCCGGAATCTTTCGTAGTGATGATTGTTTTGATCATCTCCACTACCTAAAGGTCACCTCGATAAAGTTTAGGACTTTCTATTACGACACTTTCATGACGTGAGTTATACGGTCGTTTAAACCTTTTGAGTCGTCAACGGTGTTCTGACCTTTTCCAGTCAAAAATAAGGTCAGGGTTTCTTTCCGTTACGGTTTCTTACGAGTTTGATGGTGTGTTAACGTGAGTAGAATGTACGATCATTTCATTACGAGTTTTAAGAGGTTCGGTCCGAAGTCGTTATGCACTTGGCACTTGAAGGTCTGCAAGCTCGACCAAAATCTTTTCCGTCTCCTTGGTCTCTAGTTTAACGGTTGTAGGTGACCTAGTACCTTTTTCGTTCCCTTAAGGTCTTTTTGTAGAGAAAGACGAAATAACTGATACGGTCTCGGAAACTGACACACCTAGTGTTATTTGACACCTTTTAAGACTCTCTCTACCCTTATGGTCTGGTGGACTGGACAGAGAACTCTTTGGATATACGTCCAGTCTTTCGTTGTCAATCTTGACCTGTACCTTGTTGTCTGACCAAGGTTTATCCTTTTTCTCACGCAGTTCCGACATATAACAGTGGGACGAATAAATTGAATATACATCTCATGTAGTACTCTTTGTGACCCACCTTCTTCGTGTTCGACCTTAGTTCTAACGGACCCTTTATAGTTAGTGGAGTCTATACGTCTACTGTGGTGGGAATACCGTCTTTCACTTCTCCTTGAGTTTTCGGAGAACTACTTTCACTTTCACCTCTCATTTTTTCAACCGATTTCGAGTTGTAAGTCTTTTGGTTCTAGGACCGTAGACTAGGGTAGTGAAGTACCCTTTATCTACCCTTTTGTTACCTTTATTACAGTCTGAAATAAAAAACCCCCGAGGTTTTAGTGACCTCTACCAGTGACGTCGGTACTTTAATGTTCTGAAAACGAGAAACCCTCCTTTCAATACAGGTTGGATCTGTCGTATAATTTTTCTTCTACATAATGAAACGGTTGTTTACAGGTAGATCAGTTCCGATAACAAAAAGGTCACCAGTACATACCTACACTCTCAACCTGACACTTCTTTCGAAATCGCGACTTCTTAACTACGAAAACTTGAGACCACAACCTCTTCTGAGAACTCTCAGGGAGCCCGACGTTCATCTAGGTTCGTCAGGTAGGATTTCCTCTAGTCAGGACCTACAAGTAACCTTCCTGACTACGATTTCGACTTTGAGGTTATGAAACTGGTGAAGTACGCTTCTCAACTGAGTAACCTTTTCTGGTACTACGACTCTTCCTAACCCCCGTCCTCCTCTTCCCCTGCTGTCTCCTACTCTACCGACTTACCGTAGTGGCTGAACTACCTGTACTCAAACTTATCTGAGGCCCTCAACCACTACTTGTCCCTCCGGACCGCACGACACTAAGTACCCCAACGTTTCTCAGTCTTTGTTGACTCGCTGACTTGGTTTCACTTGACTTCAATAACAAATAGAGAGAAAGAAACAAGAAATCTTTACAAACCATTTGTAAAAAAACGTATAAGAGGTGAGAAAATATCTCTAGGATCTAGTACAAGTGATAGAAATTAAACTTATCAAAAAGACCATTCAACGGGTAGAGGTGAAGTAAATCAAAAAAAAAAAGACCCCTAAATAGAAAAAGGAAGTAGACCCTGTATTAAGATAAAGAAAAGTAAAACCAACCGAAAGACACTACACCATAATCAAGAAGTCTGACACCCGAACAGCAAGAACAAAGAAGACAGACGGGAGACCACCTACTCCTATTTTCCGAAACGTTCGAAGGACTACCTCCCAACCCACACCCCTTTTGTCCCAGTAAGAAACCACCCGTCCCGGAACCAGTTATTTCGAAATTAGGATAACAGAAGACTATCCACCCAAATCAATCAACAAACTAGACTCCGGTGGGTCAAGACCTAAGACCTCCGAAATACCATCCCGATTACCGTTGGAGGTACTCCTGAATACTGTACCACGTAGAGCGTCCTGACGACGATGGTCACGGGGACAGCGGTACCGTCCGGTGAAGACTGGATACGAAGACGTCCTCCAGGAGGTGTCCAACTAGACTGAGACAGAGGTCAACACAGTGACAAGGAAAGGGGATCCAGGATCACGTGTGTCCCAAAACAAACACGGGAGGTTCTCATTTCAAAGATAAAGGGGGCCAGGACACGTTCAGGACATTAGTTTAGGGTCATCAGAAGTTTCAGTCTAAGGGACTACTAAGGGTCAGACAAACGGTCTAGGGGTCCGACCCTTCGGACTATACTCCGTATCCTGGAAGTGTTGTCACCCTCTTGACTATAATAACAAGAACTCTAACGACCACTGGGTGAACCGTTTGTATCCCAAACTAAAATAACACAAACGTAAGGAAGATGGTAGACTAACACCGAAGGAGAAATTGAAACCTATACCTTATAGAAACACACACACACCCAAGGTCGTAAGAGGACAGTTACAAACAATTTGTCGATAAAACCACGAGAACGTCTTCTTCTACTCGTGTGTAGGAAGATAAGGTGACAGAACTTGGTTAGAGGGAGGGATTAAAGACTTTAACACGAAACGGATTTCGATCAGATGCGTCGACTTCATTAAGTCAAAAATCCACGGAACCTAGCCCTACTCCCTAGTTTCACCTATTGTCTCTCATCCTTAATCGGTAAAAGAAAAATTAAAAATCAAGTCAGAGATTGACCATTGGAAGGATAGGAAGAAAAAGAGACAAAACTATAAGACGGAAACCTAGACACGATAAATAGTCTCGAGATCCTAACATATTAGATCGAAGAGTTGCTTAAAAATTTTATGGTCATCGGGTATCCTTGAGAGATTCCGAAAAAATCAGACACTCTGGATCCGAACTTACGTCACTCGTCGACAAGTTTCCTAGTCTGTCTACCTCCTGACCCTCCCTTATCGACTACCTCCGAGAACAATCCTTCATTTTATTGGAGAGTCATGAAGTCACTGAAATAGAAATTTGTAAAGAAGATACGGAATTGAATAAGTAAGTGAACAAGTAAATAAATAAGTATCTGTAGTAAGTTCAACCCTCTTATTGACGAATTTATTAAATAAGTACGTCACATTATTTAGAAGTGAAGAAAATTAGAGGTGACAGTGGTAGCAGAGACTCTCTCTCCAAGGTGGGACAATTATCAAAAGACCAAAGATGAGGAGATCAAAGACTAATTCGTACAGACTTTCACTTTCACAATCAGTGAGTCAGCACAGACTGAGAAACACTGAGGTACCTACCGTCGGGTGGCCCAGGGGACAGGTACCTTAAGAAGTCCGTTCTTATGACCTCATCCAACGGTAAAGGAAGAGGTCCCCTAGAAAGACTAAGTCCCTAGCTTAGGTCACAAGAGTGTAACGTCCGTCTAAGAAATGGTAGACTCGGTGGTCCCTTCGGGACCCCGAGTTCTTAACTATAAAGATTCCTCAAGGGTCTATAATACTACGTCGACCAAGTCCCTAGTACAAAACTTAGGTAATTTTTGGTATGTTATTACATGACAGTATCTTATTTTAGACTCAAGAAGGACACTAGACCCGGAGACGAATGGGGAGACTAAAGTATCATAAGATGAAAAGTGTAAAGTCAGACGAGGTCGGTAAAGGTCGGAAGACAAACAAAGAGATGATACGGTTCAAACGAATCGGAGTTCCGAAAACGTGTATGTTAAAGTATAAGGACTTTACGAGATAGGAGTTTACAAACGTACCTAATAAGAAATATGTCCATTCAGACACAAATTTAGAATATAGGACTCCTTCTTTACTGTCAGTTAGACTTCATCAGGAGTTAGAGATGGGGTTCCTAAAAGATGATGTAATAAGATATAATAGAGAAAAATATCACGAATAGTAATCGAATATAATAGAATTAATAGGGAAATAAAACAATGAACAAATGAAGACAATATACATTAACATAGAAACATTTACGAACCATACATCCTCCTTGATTGTCAAAAACAACCCCTCACCTTCCCCTCTTCACACTTATTTACTTATTCAACATGGAATTACCATACATGTGTCTCCATACATATATCACCTAACAACAAAAAATCAGTGAGTCAGTACAGACTGAGAAATACTGGGGTACCTGACGTCGTGTGGTCCGAAGGGACAGGAGGTGAGAGAGGACCTCAAAAGAGTTTGAGTCCAGGTAACTCAACTACTACGGTAGGTTGTTAGAGTAAGAGAGAACGACGGAAAAGGATGGGAGTCAGAAAGAGTCTTAGTCCCAGAAAAGATTACTCAGTTGAGAAGAGAAGGGAACTTATTTCTAATTCGATGTCATTAAAGACATCTTATAATCTTCATTTTCATTCCCACTCAATTGGGACTAATAAGATTGCAATCACTATAATGAATTATAGTATAGTTATAGTATTCAAACAGTACCAGTCTAAAACACCGACATGTAATAAAATAGATTTTTCAGTAGATCGAAGGAAAACTACATAAATGTATCTGTTACATAGGATGACTTGTTTTTATTATTCAATTTATTTTCTATTATAAATGACTCACGAGAGACAAAAACCTCATTATATGCCCCACGAAATAACCGAAGGGTCCACCGAGTCACCATTGTTTAGGTGGACGGTTACGTCCTTCGTGTCCAAGTCAGGGACCCGACCAAATTAGGGACCCAACCCTTCTAGGGAACCTCCTTCTTTACCGTTGGGTTAGGTCATAAGAACGGACCTATTAGGGTACCTGTCTCCTTGGACCGCCCGATGTCAGGTTTCCTAGTGTTTCTCAACCTGTACTGATTCGTGTGTGTTTACCCCATAACATAAAACATAAAATAAATTATGATTGTTAGATTAAGTATCCTAGTAACATAATTCAAGTAAAAATTTTTTTAAAAATAAAAATGAAATAAAATGAAATGTTATGACATAACCAAAACGGTAAAAAAAATTCTACTCCTTTAGCTCTAAAACTCTTATTTATAAAACAAATTTCAGTGAGTAATTTTATCATCTCAAACTAAATTTTTAGTTGGACATAAACAGACGTAAATTACTGACACGAGGGGTAAGGTGGAAAATGACTCATTAAGGACGTAAGATCTTTCACATCATTCGTAAAACGAATTGACCAAATGACCTGAGATTAGAATCACTCCACATGTTTGTAATTCGGGAAAATAGAAAAGAGAGGTTAGTAAAGTTTGTACGATCTTATTCAGGAGAAACTATGATCTAACCCTCTTTTAACGAGACAAAAGGTTCATTAAAGTCCCTTATACTTCAGGTGAGGTCTGGTTTAGTTTAGAAGTCAGAGTATAGGATAGATTAAGAGACAGGGAGAAACGGACCCAGTCAGGAACCGGACTCTTTGAACCTTAGGTTACATCTCCATACAGTACATAATAATTTAGGAGACGAAATCCGGTTAGAAAAGACTAAGGAAAAGAGAAGACTACACAATAGAGCATGAATCAGTGAGTCAGTACAGACTGAGAAAGGAAACAGGTACCCTAAAAGGTCCGTTCTTATGACCTCACCCAACGGTCTAGGGGAGGTCCCCTATAAGGTATAGGTCCCTAGTTTGTACACAGAGGACATAAGAAATTGTGACTTGGTGGACCTTTCCGTACTTATTTTACCTTTTATCATCTTGGAAACAAACAAAGTGACCACCAACATTATTAGGGGAGAACCGACACTACGGGAGTCGCTCTATACATCTATCCGAGACGGAAATGACGAAGTCTAAGGGACCAAGAACCGAGACACCTAAAGTAAGGTGTCAGAACGATCACCATAAGGACGGGGACCGCCGTCGAAGATCTTACCCTTTTGTTATTCCTACCCTGTGGGGGTCGAGTGGAAAGAAATCACTATAAAGGGATTGAGAACTCTTTGAGCATAAAAAAATGGAATAGTTTACCATCCTGACATCCGGTCAGGGTCAAACCAAACTAAAAGGGACCTATTCAGAGAGACCATAGCAGAAGAAGACAAGTCTATATAGTCCTACAAGTCTTTAAGGTAGTACAGTCGTCTAGAAATAAATAAATAAATAAAAAAACAGTCGTCTATAAATTACTCCTTACTCTATGAATTGGGAGTCAGAGACAGTCTCACCTAGGGAGAAAGTGGTTGACCCAAAGACGTCCCTTGTAAGAGGAAGAGAGAAAATGAACACAAACATACTCCCACACTACCCCTCTTGTCGACATGAGAGGATTAATAAAATTGAGTAAGAAGACTAATAAAAGAAAGTTTGACAAGGATAAGGAAACGAAAACATACGACCACTACTCCACCATCACTGTAAATCAGTGAAGAATTAAAGACTTCTACTACAGACAAGAAAAACCGATTAGAAAACCTTAATCCCGTAAACTGGGACTGGTGATAACAGGCGTCGAAACCACGGAATCGAAATTAAGTTTCCTTTGACCTTTTCAAAGTCAGTTGCGTCCGTAAAATAGAAAGTCAGGAGTATTCTTTGAATCCTCAATGGAGGTAAAATATTCCTCCTTTTAATCTGATTGTCTCTAATATATTCAACGGGTTTCAGAGTGTCTATTTCATTCTGACACTAAGTTTAAGACAGTCTCGGGTTTGTGAAACAATCGAACAATAGGGACGTGGTGTGAAGATAGAAGAACAGACACTATCTTCAATTCTACACAAATGAAAGTTGAGTCAATCACGGTTACGTTTAATAGTGCCAATTAATAAGAAAAAAGTCCTTTTAAGTAACATCTTTGTTTAACGGTCACAGACGTCTCCTGAGTTCGTTTCTTTGTAATCGATATGTTAGACTATATAAAAACCCAAGAGTGGTAAAAAAAAGTGTACAACAAAAGAATAATTATTAACGAAGTCCAAGGTCCAGGTGTAAGGAATACGACTATAATGACCACCCAATACGGTCTATAATACAAAATTTCGAAGTCACTAAAAGTTTATAATAGTTCGGTTCTCATATTTAATGCATACGAACACACATACATATCCTTACGCAAACGTCTCCAAAACTTTTTAAAGAGGCATACGATTAAAACAAAAGAAGAATCAATATCCCTATGTCTTTTCTTAAAGATGTTATAGAGATTGTCTACGAGGATACGTCTGGTAAGGTTGTTTCTCCTGTAACTTCTCCAGAGTCCTTAAGAAGTCACATGACGATTACATGAGCCATATCATTGATACATAAATATTCTAACTCTCTCTTACTCACTCCCCTCCTCTCCTTTCCTTTTCTCACAAAGTCAAAGTGATTTCTCTCTAAACTTCTGAGACCACTTGACTCTGGTTCTGGAACAGAAATTCACTAAATTAAAGTTATGAAGACTACTACAAATTTACTTTTAATGGACGTACGGTAAATGAGTCTCTAACCTTTTATAATATAATTTTTGTGTAAGGTCCATATGAAAAGATCTATAAGTATACAATAATAATCGGAGAACATTAGGTATAAAGAGACCGAGATTGAGAGTCAACTTTGACCTCTAGAAGGAGAAAAGAGTTTCGGAAACGAAATAAGAATAAATAAAGTGATAAAGACCTTTCGGACCAACCACGACCTCCCACCAAGTGTACATGAGTATCATCCGAGACGTTGAGTTTCCGTCATTTCGTCCAGTAGATACCTTCAGAGACACAGGATGAACAACTCCTCACAGATAGAACTTTTATGATTATAAATACTGTCTCTCGACAAAAATCTTCAAGGGTGGTACTATTCCTAATGAGAATATGACGTGACTAAGTACGCCGGCATTCCATGGTATTCACTCTACATGACAGAACACTAGACTTCAAGAACCACACACTCTCGATGTATACGTTTCATCTATTGTATCGTCCTTATGGAAAACGAGATTATAGAATGTCTCAAAAAAAAACCCCCTTTTATTTGGAGAAAGTCATAAAAAAAACGGAATACTGAAAACGGAAAACGGAAAAACGGAATACTGAGTCTGTCTTTAGGAACCTCAACACCCCTCACCATCACCCCTTTTTGTTTAGAATCACTGACTGAGGTATGTTTTGAGTCTTACTGGAGAGAGTCTTAGTCTAAAACCTCTGATCCCTTTTGAACGAAGGGAAAGAAAGGAAAATCCCATTCACGAAAGGAACCTCTGTAGACTCAAGGAGGATGTTTGTCTAAAGTTCACTGGAGTCGAGTACTCAAATGGTCTCAAAAGATTTGTATAATCTCCGTGTGGATCGAAATTGTGAGTTTGACCCTGATGTCGATGTGTAACTGATGTAAAAGAAGGACTCATTGAAAGAATTTGTATCTTATAATATTATTCTTATACTTTGAAAACACTCCCTCCGTATCTCAAGATTCACCGAACAGGTTCTGTCATAACCCGTCACTTTTCCTTCCGGTTTCTAAATGAATAAGTTAGAATCACGTTGACGTACCCACTTTACGATGGGTCTGTTTGTAATAATAACCTCTTCTATTCCCAACTCTCACCCTCCCCCAACCCATAGTGGGTTCTTGACAAATATCAAAAGACTAAGACATAAAGGATCCTGAGAGAGTATTCGTTATAGTTAATGAAAACTACGTAACACTAAAAATTTTATATTTAAATAAATAAATAATTATAATATTTCATTAATATAAATAAATAATTATAACATAACCAAAACGGTATGCAGTCGTACTTAGGCGGTGTCCATATGTACACAAGGGGTAGGACTCGGGGGGAGGGAGGAGGGAGGGGCATGGTAGGGAAAACTTACTTACCCCACTCTACCACAGGGTGATACTCCTTACGTAGTCTTAGAACCAGTTCGCTATAAATAATATAACTTTTTTACAAGAAATGAACGGTCAAGATTTACTAACGGACTTGGAGTGTAGAGGAAAGGAAAGGAATACGAGGGGTGAAACTCTTAACGATAATCTCCCTCATTTTCCACATGTTCTACTTCTCATACATTCTTAATGATTTCTGAGAAAGGTTGATATTGAACGTGTATTCACATGTGTTCAGGATGTTCTTTAAAATCAATCTATTAAACAACGTTATTGGTGGTCACAGTGGTGATCCACTGAGACAACCCCGAAGGATCCACCATGATCACCATTTCTTGGGCGGACGGTTACGTCTTCCGTATTCTCTACGTCCGAACTAGGGACCGGACCTTCTAGGGGACCTTCTCCCGTACCGTTGGGAGAGGTCATAAGAACGGATCTCTTAGGGTACCTGTCTTCTCGGACCACCCGATGTCAGGTACGACGACGACGATTCAGTGAAGTCAGCACAGGTTGAGACACACTGGGGTATCTGTCGTCGGGTGGTCCGAGGGACAGGCACCCTAAAAGGTCCGTTCTTGTAAACTCACCCAACGGTAGAGGAAGAGGCCCGGATGTCAGGCTTCACTTTCACTTTTCACTTTCACTTCAGTGAGTCAACACAGACTGAGAATCGCTGGGGTACCTGACGTTGGATGGTCCGAGGAGATAGGCACCCTAAAAGGTCCGTTCTCATGACCTCACCCCACGGTAACGGAAGAGACCCGGATATCAGGTATCTCAACGTTTTTCAGTCTGCACTGACTTCGCTGACTCGTGTGTGTGTATCCACAATGACATCCGGATCGAGTCGAATCAACGGAAAGTCTTCAACGGTACTCCATCTAGTTCAATCACTCACTTTAGTTGTATCCTTCATACGACGGACTACCATAACCTTCCTCATCAAAAATTTATTCACTCATATTAAATCTTTTCCCGATACATTGTCGCAAATCTAAAAGTAACGGTAATCCAAAAAGATTTTGTCTCTATAATTCAGACTAAAAAAAGGGACATTCGTTACTACCCATCAAGAGTTTTACGTATTTCGTGTTAGAACATCTACTGCCTGGACAAGTGATCTACTACCGTACACGGATTCGACATCGACAAGAGAACTTATTACAGGAAAGTATTAAGAACTTTATATCTGATTTCTGTTTCTATCGTCGAAATGATCAGTATAAGTTACTTTCGAAATAAAAATTGTTCAGTGACTTCATAGCCAATTAGAACCAAACGAATCTAGAATGGAAAAATTTTTTAATGTAAATTTCAGAGAACACGTTACTAATACGTTTCCATTCTTGACTAATTGAGCAACCTTTCTTTTTATGGTATTTCTTTTACTTGGCCAAAACTCAACCTCTCAAATTGTACCTCTTTATCTCAAAGTTGATTTCTTTTTACAACAATGGACCATGTTGGTCTATTGTTGGGTCCAAACTAGAGACCCCGTCCTTCTAGGGGACCTCTTTCCGTGCCGTTGGGTGAGGACATAAGAACGGACCTTTTAGGGTACCTATCTCCTCGGACCATCCGACGTCAGGTACCCTAGTGATTCTCAGTCTGTGCTGACTCACTGAAGTGAAAGTGAAAAGTGAAAGTGAGGCCTGACATCCTTAAGAACAGGTACCTTAAGTACCTGTCTCCTCGGACCGTCCGATATCAGGTACCCCAACGTTTTTCAATCTGTTTTGATTCGCTACTTATGTGTGTGTACCATCTCTGATCTTAAAGTAAACAAGTGAGTATACTTACAACGAATGTAAAGTGTACAGTATTTTTTGTAAATTTCAGTATCCAGTCTTTTATACTAGTCTCATCGTTAAAAAAACAAGAAAGTTTTACTGGTAGAGATAACTGAACCATATTTAAGATCAAACTGGTAAATGAACGAGAAGTCCAATTTCAAACTCTAATCACTGACCGTACCATATTTTTCTCTTTGGACTTCTCTTCCTCTTTCTAGTAACGTCTCCTGGTCAATGTGGAGACAGTAAGTAAAAAGGTAACGAAGAAGGGATCCTGAGGGACCTTTACACGTGTAAGGTCTCACCAAATATGGGAGTCATTACCCTTTCTTGATAAAGATCTGTAGTTGTAAAAACGGTAACTAAAAGGAAACAACTGAATCTTCGATCAAAAACAATATAACAGAGTAATAAATATTTAATCCCTATGATATGTCTGATCAGGAATAAAACTATGAGACCATAAGTGACACTATATTATTTCAGTAGATTTCTCCGAAATTTGAGACATTTTTCCTATAAATTTCTCTCTATCAACACTTGTTACGGGAGGGATGACCTTCGAAAATCTTCAGAATTTTCATAACAAATAAATCATTTATTAAACGTATTGTTCAATATACTAAAATAAATGAAAAGTGATTTAAACAAAAACTAACTTCCTATTAACGAAATATAATAACAGAACCAAAGACGGTATGTAGTTGTACTTAGTCGGTATCCATATGTACAAGAGAGGGAGAAGTTGGAGGGAGGGTGGAGAGTGGGGTACGGTGGAGAGATCCAACAGTCTCTTGGGTCAGACTCAAGGACTCAACATGTCGTTTAAGGGTGGTCGATAGATAAAATGCATACCATCACACACAAAGGTACGATGAGAGGGGTAGACAGGTTGAGAGAGGAAAGGGGAATGGGACAGGTGTTCAGGTGTACAGACACAGAGGTAACGACGGGACGTTTATCCAAGTAATCATGGTAGATGGATCTAAGGTATATATACGTCATTATATACTACAAACAAAAAAACTGAACGACGATGACAATTCAGCGAAGTCAACACAGGCTGAGACACGCTGGGCTGTCTACCGTCGGGTGGTCCGAGATGGTAGGGACCCTAAGAAGTCCGTTCTTGTGACCTCACCCAACGGTAAAGGAAGAGGTTACGTACTTTCGCTTTTCACTTTCACTTCAACGAGTCATTCACAGGTTGAGAAGTACTGGGGTACCTGATGTCGGATAGTCCGAGGAGGCAGGTACCCTAAAAGGTCCGTTCTAATGACCTCACCCCACGGTAATGGAAGAGGAAAGACTGAATCAAGTGAGACATATTATCCAAGATTCAAGTAGGTGGAGTAATCTTACCTGAGTTTACGTAAGGAAAAATACCGACTCAGTATAAGGTAACACAAATATATGATATCGAAGATATAGGAAAGTAGACAGTTACCTGTAGATCCAACGAAGGTACACGATCGATAACATTTATCACGACGTTACTTGTAACCCCAAGTACACAGAAAAAACTAAAACGAAAAGCGTCCCATATACGGGTTATCACCCTAATTACCTAGTATACTATCAAAATAAGGATCAAAAAATTCCTTAGAGATATGACAAAAGGTATCACCAACACGGTTAAATGTAAGGGTGATTGTTACGTCCGCCCAACGGAAGAGAGGTGTGGGAGCGGTCGTAAATAACAAACGTCTAAAAAAACTACTACCTGTAAAACTGAACGTACTCCACTATGGAGTAATATCAAAACTAAACTTAAAGAGATTATTACTTGTTACAACTCGTAGAAAACTACACAAATAATCGGTAGACATATAGAAAACCTCTCTTCAGACAACTCCAGAAGACACGGTAAAAAGTAGTCTAACCAACAACCAGACCATAACTCAACGTACGACGACGACGACGATTCAACGAAGTCAACACAAGTAGAGACACGCTGACGTATCTACCGTCGGGTGGTCCGAGGTGACAGGGACCCTAAGAGATCCGTTCTCACCCAACGGTAAAGGAAGAGGTTGCGTACTTTCACTTTTCACTTTCACTTCAGCGAGTCAGGACAGACTGAGAAGCGTTGGGGTAACTGACGTCGCGTGGTACTCGACGAAGACATAAAACCTCTAATTAGGAAACAGTCAATAAAGTAAACGATAATAAAAGATGGTAACAATAACAGAAAACGGAAAGAGAGTATAGAAAAGTGGAACAAATATCAAAGGTACTGAGACGGTTTCGAAAATTCAAATTAATCCAGGGTGAATAGATAAAAACAAAAATAAAGGTAATGACATCCTCTACGTAGTATCTCTTAGAACGACACTAAATATAGTATTTCATCAAACGGGTATAAAAGGAGATTCTCAAAAAATCAAAGGTCAGAACGTGAATCCAGAAATTAGGTAAAACTCAAATAAAAAGACAAACCACAATTTTTCACAAGATTAAAGTAAGAGAATGGTGTATCGACAGGTCAAAAGGGTCGTGGTGAATAACTTCTCTGTTAGAAAAGAAGTAACATATAATAACGAAGAAAACAATTTCTATTCAAAGGGTATCTACACACCCAAATAGTCACCCAAAAGATAGAACAAAGTAACCAGAAACAAAGACAAAAACACGGTCATAGTATAACAGAATTACTGATATCGAAACATCACATCAGACTTCAGTTTCTTACTAGGAAGGTAAAGGTAGGAAGAAAGAGTTCTAAAGAAACCGATAAGTACCAGAACACAAAAAGGTATGTTTAACACTTTACAAAACAAGATCAAGACACTTTTTACGGTAAACATTAAACTATCCTTAACGTAACTTAAACATCCAACGTAACCCATCATAGTAGTAAAAGTATTATAATGAAGAAGGTCGGGTCCTTGTACCTTATAGAGAGGTAGACAAATACAGTAGAAACTAAAGAAAGTAGTCACAGTATCAAAAGACACATGTCGAAAACAGAGAAATACATCCAAATAAGGATCTATAAAATAAGAAAAACGTGTCACCATTTATCCTAACTAAGGAATTAAAGAGAAAAACTAAAAACAACAATCACATATCCTTACGTTCACTAAAGACACATAACTAAAACATAGGACTCTGAAATGATTTAAGTGACTAATCACTTCACTCATTTCAACGAGTCAACACAGACTGAGAAACGCTGGTGTACCTGACATCGGATGGTACGAGAAGACAGATACCTTAACAGATCCGTTCTTATGACCTCATCCATCGGAAGGGGAAGAGGTCCCCTAGAAGGGTTAAGTCCCTAGCTTGGGTCCAGAGGGTGGAACGTCCATCTAAGAAATGGTAGACTCGGTGGTCTCTTCGGGTTCCTATGATCTCACCCCCCTAGAAGGGTTGACTCCCTAGTGTGACCCCAGAGGACGTAACGTCCACTTAAGAAGTGGTCGACTCGGTGGTCCCTTCGGGGGTTTAATCGAGATCATCAAAATACTGTCATAGAAGTGTCAAAAGATATGTATCATAGTACATCAGACATTTGTCACTCTCAAAAAGAAGAAAAGGTTATACCTAAGGAAAATAAAGAAAAAGAAGAGCCTAACGGGGTCGACCATCAAGACTAACTTTACTAATACACTAAAATAGAAAATTAAACAATTATACCACATAGTGTCACTAAGTAAACGAATACAACTTCTTAGGAACGTAGGGACCCTATTTGGGTTGAAGTATTATCACATTCTAGAAAAATTCCACAAAAACTCAAGACAAACGATCTTAAAACAACTCTTGAAAACGTGGAGACAAGAAGTCATTATAACTGGACATTAAAACACACACACACACTACAGAAACAGACAAAAACCATAGTCCCACTACCACAGAAATATCTTACTCAAACCTTCACAAGGAAAGAGCGTTTAAGAGTCTTCTCAAAGTCTTCGTATCCGTAGTTGAGAAGAGTTTCACAAACTATCTCAAGTGGACACTTCGGTAGACCCGAAAAAAAAAAAAAAAAACCACCCTCCGTCTAAAAAGTAATATCAAAACTGAAGTCATGAACACTAACCGGACAAGTATCAAAGATAAAGAAGGACCAAGTGAGAACCTTCCAACTTGAAAAGATTCTTAGACAGGTAAAGAAAGTCTAACAGGTAAAATAACCGTATATCAACGAGGATTTCCAGAGAAAACTAGGAAACATAAAGACGTAAAAGACAACATTGGATTGGATAAAGTAGATTAAAACAACTAAACAAAGAAGAGAGAAAAAAATACCATTCAGACCGATTACCAAACAGTGAAAATAAATAGAAGAATTTCTCGGTCGAAAATCAAAATAATTAGAACAAAGGAAGTAAAAAGTAAATAAAGTCGAGACTAGAAATACTAAATAAAGGAAGATGATTGAAACCCCTAAAAAAAAAGAAAAAGGTCAACAAAATCCACATTTCAATCCAAGAGATAAACTACAAAAAGAATAAAGGACTCCATTTTAACATAAAGATATTCAAAGAAAGAATCTTGACGAAAAAAAAAAAACGTAGGGTATCCGAAACTCAGTAGTGCAAAAGAAACAGTAAACAAAGCTTATTAAAAAACTAAAAGGAAAAATAAAGAAGTCATTGGACAAGTAATAAAATTTCGTATAACAAATTAGAGGTACAAAAAAACAAAAGATGTCAAAAAAATTAGGACATTAACTATAGATCATAGTATTATAACACCAGACTTATCTACGAACAATACTAAAGTTAAAAGAATTTAAATTACTTCGAACTAAACACTGGGTTCTTCACCAGATAGGACCTCTTACAAGGTAAAAGTAAACTCTTCTTTTACATAAGAAGTAAACCTACCTTACAGGACTTCATAGTTACTCCAGGTAGACAATATCACACTGCAAATTCCGAACATACAGTAATTAAAAGACAAAACTAATAGACAGGTAACCACGTTCACCCCACAATTTCAGGGGACGATAACAACACAATGACAGTCAAAGGGGAAAATACATACAATCACAAACGGAATATATAGTTTCACGAGGATATAACTCACGTATTTATAAATGTTAACAATATAGAAGAACCCAAGTAGAGAAGTAGTCATACATCACAAGAAGGAATAGAGAATATCATAAGAAAGAAAATTCCAGATAAAACAAGTTATACTCTTAATGATGAGGCCGAAAGAAAACTAAAGGTACACGTACCTCATAGAGAAAGGTAGAAGAGTGGAAGTCAGACATACACAGAGATCCAGACTTCACTCAGAGAAATCTGTCGTGTACCCAGAAAAAAAAAAAAAAAAACAATAGTCAAGTCGGTCAGACACAGAAAACCAACCGCACAAATTGGTTAAACAACAATAACAACAAGTCAGTACAGGTTGAGAAACACTGGGGTTCATGACACCGTACGGTCCGGAGGGACAGGGAGTGGTAGAGGATCTCAAACGGGTTCAAGTACAAGTAACGTAACCACTACGACAGTTCGGTAGACTAGGAGACTACGGGAGGAGAGGAAACGGGAGTTAAAAAGGGTCGTAGTCCCTGAAAAGGTTACTCAGTCGACAAGTGTAGTATACTGGTTTTATGGCCTCGATGTCGAAATCTTAGTCAGGAAGGTCGCTTATAGGTCCCAACTAGAGGGACTTCTAACTGACCAAACTAGAGAAAGACAGGTTCCCTGAAAGTCTTCAGAAGAGGTCGTGAAGTCAATCTTCTGTAGTTAAGAAACCATAAGACGGAAGAAATACCAGGTCGAGAGGGTTGGTGTACACTGGTGACCCTTCTGGTATCGGAACTGAGACACCTGGAAACAGTCGTCTCACTACAGAGACGAAAAGTTGTGTGACAGATCCAAACAACAGCGAAAGGAAGGTTCTTCGTCAGTAGAAGATTAAAGTACCAACGTCAGTGACAGGTGTCACTAAAACCTCGAGTTCTTCTCCTTTAGCCTGTGATGAAGGTGGAAAGGGGAATACAAACAGCACGTTCTTACCCTGACATACGGTACTAGAATCAAAAAAAATTATAAATCAAAATTCGACCGAGAAAGTGAGAGGAGGAAGTGGGAGTAGTTCTCCGAGAAATCAAGGAGAAGTGAAAGACGGTAATGTCATCATAGTAGGTGTATAGACTCCAACAACTACAAAGAAGGTGGACAGAACTAAGGTCGAACATTGAGTAGGTCGGGTCGTAAAGACCAATACACCAGTCGTATATCCAATTTGTTTGTCCCACTGTCTTCTGTCGAGACAGCATGAGAAAAGATTTAGGACTTGGTCAGTCAAGGTATGTCCCAAGACTGACAACCAAGAACTGGGTATATGTCCAGAGAGTCTTCTGTTCACTCTACCAGACCATAAAGGTAGAGAGATTCTAGAAAGGTGTCAAACAGTACTAGGTGTGTTTCCGAAATGACGTCAACTACTTTGTCTACAAAAAGACTTTAAGGGAACGAAAGAGATATTCGGTCACTTACAACCGTTAAACTAGAGATCAAGGAGAAGGAAAAGATTTGGTCGAACCTGTAAACCTTTAAGAACCAAATGCATTACGACTTCGGATCGTACGTTCTCAAATTAGTACTGAAATGATCGTACCCTCTACTCACGTCAACAGGCTACCAATCGTGTAAGAAACCATGATAAGAAGAACCCTTGACCCTACTCCTAACTAGAGAAAGTTAGGATACCGGTGACGACTCAGAAGGTCTAAACAACTGTATTACTAACGTTTTGAAACTACCGTAGTAGAAAATCTCTAAACTTATCAAAACGAACTTAAAGTAACGTCGGTGATCGAAATAATTGTCGTCACGAAGAATTCCGGACGAACTCAAGTGTGAAGTCTTACAGACCGAGACCCACTGATTTAATTAGTCAAATGTGAAATTCTTTAATATCTATGTATACGAAGACAATCGAACAAGAATTATCAAAACCCAAATAAAAACATCTAGAAAAGGAAGAGAACATAAAGAACGGATATCTTAAGGGAAATTGTAAACAACATTACGACCAAACCACCACGATTTAAGAACATTGAAAACGAACAGACATTTCGAAAACAAAAGAGGTAGTTAAAACTTACTCTAGGAACGGTCAATCTCATTAGAACCTACGTCTAAAAAGGAAAAGTCATGAAATTTATATAGGACGGTAAGGGAAGACCGGAAGTCTCAAAGACGACTTTCTAGTCGACAATTAGTGTACCTCAAAGGGAACAAACAACGAAAAGAGTACGAAGAAAATCATAAGAAAGAAAAACAAATCAGAATCAAACTAATCATACACGGAACCTCACAAAGAAAAACCCAAATAGTATATACCCTGAGAAACACGGAGAACCTAAACTAACTGATAAAGGAAAAGGTACTATCCCTTCAAAAACTGAGTTTAGAGAAGTTCTTAAAAAAGTACGGGAAAGAAAAAGAGAAGAAGAAGACCCTGGGGATATTAAACTGACACTAAGTTAAATTATAACAAGGTCTTCAAAGACTCTGATAGAAGAAAAGTAAAAGAAAGTAAATAAAACGAGAAGTCGTCAAGATAGGTGGTAAAACAGAAGGTCGAGTGAAAAAGTAAAAAGACGGAGTCAATAAGACCATAACTAAGGAAGATCTCATAAAAATTAAAATCATCAACATAACAAGTGGACAAATAAGAACTAAAGAAAAGAAAGGAACAATTTACACAATTAACTAAGAACGTAAAAGAGGTAAGATAAAAGTTTCAAAACCTAGTAGAAATGATAGAAATGAGACTTAAGAAATAGTCTATCAAACGGAAAAAGGAGAAGTAAATAAACCAGAACACTCAAAAATGGAACAAGAAAGAAAACGTTTTATAAAGAGAAAAGTAAAAAGATTCAATGACACAAACTCCAGAGGAAAAAGGTCAGAAATCCCAGTGTAAGGAATAACGAAAACCAACGACGGAAGTTACCCGCTCCAAGTAGGTCACCAAACATATCTAAAGCACAACCCTCTCAGAACACGGACACAAGACCACCCTCTTCAACTCCAAATAAATAAATAAAAAAGGAGACTACCCGTCCCCACACACTCACGATACAAAACTATACAGAAACCCTTCGGAAAGACTCCTACTAACCGAAACACAAAAACACAACAAAAAACAGACCCACTTCCCAGGACGTGACCCACAACGGTTGTCCCCTCACTAAGAACCAGAACCTATGTGCACCTCCGGAAACACCATCAAGAGTGATTAATTATGAGGTACCTCAGTTCTCAAGAGACCGGTAGATCACAGGACCTGATTCGCGAGGATGAGGTTTCTGAGTCCGGACCATAGACTATAGAAGGGTTGTCGACATGTTCTACGTCTAATTTAGGTGTACTAATTAATCTGTCTGAGACACAGATACTTTATATATTTTCCTGTAACTCTCAAGGGTGTTTTCTTTTGTGTGATTAGACCGTCGACACCTGTAACCTCCGTTTTTGTACGTCTTCATCCCGGTCTAATCTCAGACTCGACAGAGATGTTATCCAGTTCTCTGTCCGGTGATAACCTCCTGTAGGATCCCTCCGTCTGCCCCTGACACTGAGTATCACTCCCTTTCTTGCGACAGTCGACTCTATTCTCTTTTTGTAAATAATAATAATGTTTTCGGCAAACAATACCGTAATTTTCCCTAATTTTGTTTGTATGTTTTTATGTTTTGTTTTGTTCTTTGTTTTCGTTTGGTCCTGTTTATCATTTGTGTTTTAGTCTGTTTATCCTTGTTTTGGTTTCTCGTATTTGTGTATGGGTATGTGTATGTGCTCGTTTTGGTTTCGTCAAGTTTCTTTTCTTACATGTTCTATCACTGGACCACTCGTTTCCTTTGGTTTTTACTATAACGGGTTAATTTTTGTTTTGATTGATTTCGTGTTTGGTCTTTTACTTTGATTACGTCTCACGGTTGATCTCTTATTTCGTCTCTTTTGTTTTATTGTTTGTACCACCCTTTTTTCTCTTTTAGTTCTTATCTTTTTTTTATCCTTTTGTTTCAATTTATCTTCATGTATATTTTCTAAATATACACAATTTCTTTTGATGTCGTTCATTTCTTGTTATTCTTTTTGTTTTTTGGTTTTGGTTGGTTTGTTTTTAAAATTTTTCTGTCTTGAGTGGGGGGGGGCGGGGGGCGGTGGTTGTCCTGGAGTTTTTCTGTTGTGTCGTCATTTTTATATATTCCTGTATTTTTCACACTAATTTTTTGAAAGTTTTCGAATTTATCTCAAGTATCATCATTATTTTAGTTGTTCGTGTCACAGTCTCTTTTTTTTTAAGTCTTGTTTAGTTTTATATTCGTATTATTATTTACAAAAAGAACATAGACTCGACAGGCACAGGAAATGGAGTGGGACTCAGTGTCAGGTAGAAGTGGAGGGATCCTACAGGAGGTCATACCCGGATCAGAGAACTGGATAACACCCCTGTCGAGTCTGAGATTAGACCAGGATTAGAACGTATAAAAACGAAGGTTGCAGGTGTCGACGGTCTCAATCACACAAAAGAAAACACCCTTGAGAGTAACAAGAAAATTTATAAGGTATCTGTGAGACGGATTTAATTAGTACACCTAAATTAGACGTAGAATATGTCCAAAACCCTTCTAAAAGTCGGGAGGAGGAATCGGTGTGACGGGGACCCAAAGTTAACACCAAAATAGGGGTGGGTGGAGACGTACACCCAGTAGGTGTCCTCAAACGAGGACTCCGAAGAGACCTCCTGAACCCAGACGGGATCACTCCCGACCCACACCTCGTCGACGAACCTAGTGTCTCTGAGACCGTCGTGGTGCATACGTCCCCTCCGTCACCGGTTCCCTCGTACTTTATATCATGAGAATCCCAAAAAAAGATCGGAGACCGTCGAGACAGAGTCACCCTAGTTCGTACCTCCACCGTGCCGACGAACCTAGTACCCCTGGGAGTGTCACGGTCCATGTGTCCCCTCGGCCACCGGTAACCATATGCTCTATGACACAATAATCATAAAAAAGATCGGAGACCGTCGAGACGGGGTGACTTCTAAACTCACACCTCAACATAACGGCGAACCTAACGTCCTGTCTGAGACCACCGTAGTTCACACGTCCATACGACCGACGGAGTCCACGTCTTCAATACCCTAAGAATCGCAGAAAAAGATCGAAGACCGTCGACCACAAGTTTACTGGAGAGACCACCCCCAGGAAGAGATAACGAGTCACGTAGTCCGTAAATTTCCCGATGGGAGAGACTACAGAAAGAGAGAATCAGTCGACGGTCAAGACCTCACTACACCCCTCTCTCTCTCCGATGTCACTACCGAGGTGGGCGAACACTCTCAGTCGTCATAGTGGAACGGGGGCACCAACGAGTCAAAAGGAGGTTTCCGTAAGGGGTCGTGTCAGAGGAGGGAGTACAGGGAAACCCGGTAGAAAGGTGTCAGTTGTCATCTGAAGTAGGACCCTAACGAGAGGTTAGGTATATCAGGTCGAGGATCGGTGACACGTAAGGTCCCCTGAACACAAGGACAGGTCTCATACATCCCGACGTGGTTCTTATCAGACACACCAAGAGGTAAAACTGACAGTATCTAGTCGACGAAGTGAAAAGTTGTCGGAGTTTACGAAGAGGAGACAGAGTTTGTCAACGGGGGTACACCCCTAGACCGGAGACGAAGACAAGGGAGTGGAGACTCACGTCCAGGTCAGGACAAGTGAGAGGAGAAAAAGGGAAGGGAGGAAACAGGATGATTCAAAACGTAACTAGATAAATAAAGAATGGACACAAGTCCCTGAGGACGGGTGAGAGTCACAACAAAACTCTCTAGAAGACGTAGAATTCCACATAAGGACCACGTAAACACCTTTCTCTACATGAGGTGTAGGTGGATGAGGAGACGGTAGGACAGAGAGGGTCTAGAAGCTTAAAATCATCAGATTTTTTACCTTTGGAAAGGTCGATACTACACGTAAAAAATCGAGTTTAATTCATATTTTACACGAATATCAGAATACTTCATGTCGTGACTCATAAAAGAACTTTTAACATTGTCAACTAACCATATTACTTCCCAGACACTACTTCGTAATTTCCTAGACATGACATGAAATACGACTTTACAACGGTGGACTAGTACATAGAACCTAAACCCATTAGAACTCCTTTCCTTCCGTCTTAACTTATCCCTCTGAATTCCCTTTTCCTATTAAATCGAGGGAATCACATCATGTTAAATTTTATTTACTCCTAATACTCCTAAAGTCTTTTCCTTTACCGTTGGGTGATGTCATAAGAACGAACTTCTTAGGTACCTGTTCTCCTTGGACCACCCGATGTCAGGTACCCCAGTGTTTCTTAACATACGTTGAACCTCTACTTTGTTGTCGTTATTGTTGTACTCCGAAACTATGAGTCAAAATTTTCCAAAACTATGATAATATTCCCAAGACCCACAATGTAACATCTTACAGTTCTCGGTATTTTATATCTACACATCTACCTCATCCTATCAGTAAGGAGTCATCCTATCTATAGTCTATATTTACTCTCTAGATTCCATTAAATTATTCGAATAATTTTATAATTTTCAAACCGAAATAAGACGGAAATGATTCACGTAAAAGAGAGTTTTATTAATTACTTCCTGTACTTAACACTTTCTTATAAGTAACTTAAAAAAAAAGATAAAGATAAAAGACAATGTCACCCCTAAATAACAGAGATTTTACACCACACTAAATTTCAGTCATAAACTCATTACAAAAGAACCCTAATGAACCCATTTACGATTACTTCTCCTATATCTTCTACTGAAAACCACGAATCCGGAGTGTTATAAAAGTACCATAGTCCCTGAGACTTTATGAGAATTTAGACTAAGGAATATTTCACGATGACGAAGGTCTTAGTGATCGACTGTACTTTGCAAAAATAAAAGTGAACAAAAATATATTCGTTATCAAATAACGAACATACAATTGAACATATGTGAAAACAAAAAACCAAAATTACACTAAACCTGACACGTCAATCGTCGAAAAATCAACCAGTACTATGACATTACTCAATCGTATTGAAATCCTAATTCTAATGGACTCCCAAAAGAATCTTATTGAGATTTTGTACATCAATAAATCACTTAATCTTATATTAATTGTGTAAATCGTATAACCTCTCGATCAAGTACATTATTTGTGTATAGTAAAATAACTGTTTAATTTTAACTATCGTTATGTAATTAAGAAGGTTATATCAAGAAAACCCCCTCCGTTACAAAATAAATTAAATACAAAATAACTTCATATTAACTAAATGTCAGAACACAATTAATGACGACATGTCGTTTCACCAAGTCTAAAAGAAATATAAGAAAATATACATAAAAATACACCAAATAGTATCCTACAACTTAGATCAAGTTATATCAAGAACAATGACATTGAACCATTGACTAGTCAAAAGAGAAAGTACTACATACCGTTTTGGTTATGTCATAACATTTCATCAATTGGAGGTTAATTTTATTTAAATATAAAATTTTTTTCATGTAATCTTCATTTATCACAGTCATAAAGTTACTCTATAATCTCAATTCCACTGACCTTCCCTTGACAAAATAATTGACTAAATTATTACTATAATAATACATCATTAAAACTCGTTTCTAATCTCGGTCTGATGTATCAATACTCTTGTATGATCAACACACTTGACCTCATTCAAGGAATTAAAAAATTTTAAAATAAAAATGAAATAAAATGAAATGTCATGACATAACCAAAACGGTATGTAACTGTACTTAGTCGGTGCCCACATATGCTCGAGGTTTAGGACTTAGGGGGAGGGTGGAGGGTGGGGTATAGTAGAGAGACCTAGTAGGGACACTTGGTCGGGGTTCGTAAGACATAGAACATAGCTTGTATCTGACCGCGAAACAAAGAATGTACTAGCATATGTACAAAGCCACGGTAAGAGGGTTTAGTATGGTGGGAGAGGGAGAGGGAGTGTCAGGTTTTCAGGTAAGATATGTAGACACAGAGAAAACGACAGAGTGTATGTCCCAGTAGTAATGGTAGAAAGATTTAAGGTATATATACACAGTCATATGACATAACCACAAAAAGAAAGACCGAATGAAGTGAGACATATTATCCGAACTCCAAGTAGGTAGAGTAATCTTGACTAGGTTTACATAAGGAAAATTACCGACTCATTACACATATACATGGTGTCGAAAGAATAGGTAAGTAGACGACTACCTGTAGATCCGACAAAGGTACAGGACCGATAATATTTGTCACGACGTTACTTGTGACCCCATGTGCACAGAGAAAGTCAAGACCAAAGGAGTCACACATACGGGTGGTCATCCTAACGACCCAGTATTCCGTCAAGATAATCGTTAAAAAATTTCTTTAGAGGTGTGACAAGAGGTATCACCGACATGATCAAACGTAAGGGTGGTTGTCACATTCTCCCAAGGGAAAAGAGGTGTAGGAGAGGTCGTAAATAACGAACATCTGAAAACCTAGCGTCGGTAAGACTGACCACACTCTACCATGGAGTAACACTAGAACTAAACGTAAAGAGACTATTACTCACTACAACTCGTAGAAAAGTACATAAACAATCGGTAGGCATACAGAAGAAACCTCTTGACGGATAAATCAAGAAACCGGCTATAAAACTAACCCAGTAAATAAAAATACCTCAACTCGACGTATTCAACGAACATATAAAAACCCTAATCAACAAACAGTCAACGAAGTAAACGATAACAAAAGAGGGTAAGTCTTTCGCCAGAAAAGTGGAATGAATATCAAAGGAAACAACACGTCTTCGAAAATTAAAATTAATCTAGGGTAAACAAATAAAAACGAAAATAAAGGTCATAAGACCCTCCACCTAGTATCTCCTAGGACGACACTAAATACAGCCTCTCACAAAACAGATACAAGAGGAGATCCTCAAAATATCAAAGACCAGAATGTAAATCTAGAAATTAGATAAAACTCAAATAAAAACACACCCCACAATCTTTCACTCGATCAAAGTAAGAAAATGTTCACCAACTGGTCAAAAGGGTCGTGGTGAACAATTTCTCTAACAGAAATGAGGTAACATATAAGAACGGAGGAAACAGCTTCTATTCCACGGGTATACACACATCTAAATAGAGACCCGAAAGATAAAACAAGGTAACTAGATATAAAGACAGAAACACGGTCATGGTATGACAAAACTACTGACACCGAAACATCATCTCGGACTTCAGTCCGTCCAACTAAGAAGGTCAAGGTAACAAGAAAGAGTTCTAACGAAACCGATAAGCTCCAAAAAACATAAAGGTGTGTTTAGAACTTTAATAAACAAGATCAAGACACTTTTTATGACAACCATCGAACTATCCCTAACGTAACTTAGACATCTAACGAAACCCATCACATGAGTAAAAGTGATATAACTAAGAAGACTAGGTACTTGTACCATATAAAGAGGTAGATAATCACAGGAGAAACTAAAGAAGGTAGTCACAAAATATCAAAAGTTATATATCCAGAAATCAAAGAAATCCATCCATATAAGGATTCATAAAATAAGAAAAGCAACGTTACCACTTACCTTAACAAAGGAATTAAAGAAAAAGATGAAAGAGTAATAATCACATATCCTTACGTTCCCTAAAGACACACAACTAAAATATAGGACGTTGAAATGATATAAGCCACTAATCGAGATCATTAAAAGACCACCTCAGAAATCCTAAAAGATACATCTCCTAGTACAGTAGACGTTTGTCACTCTCAAAATGAAGAAGAAAAGGTTAAACCTAAGGAAAATAAAGAAAAAGACGAGACTAACGACACCGGTTTTGAAGATTTGATACAACTTATCATCGCCACTTTCACCCGTGGGAACAGAACAAGGACTGAAAATCCCCTTTACGAAAGTTAAAAAGTGGTAACTCCTATTACAAACGACACCCAAACAGTATATATCGAAAATAATACAACTCCATACAAGGAAGATAAGGACGAAAGACCTCTCAAAAATAGTATTTACCTACAACTTAAAACAGTTTCCGGAAGAGACGTAGATAACTCTATTAGTATACCAAAAATAAAAAGTTAAACAATTACACCACTTAATGTAACTAACTAAACGCCTATAACTTCTTAGGAACGTAGGGACCCTATTTCGGGTGAACCAGTACCACATACTAGAAAGATTACACAACAACCTAAGACTAACGATCTTAAAACAACTCCTAAAAACTTAGATACAAGTAGTCACTATAACCGGACATCAAAAGAAAAAAACACTGTAGAAACAGTCCAAAACCATAATCCCACTACCACCGGAGTATCTTACTCAAACCTTCAAATGGAAGGAGACGTTAAAAGACCTTCTCAAACTCATCCTATCGACAATCGAGAAGAGTCTTAAAAACCATCTTAAGTCGACACTTCGGCAGATTTGGACCCAAAAACAAACGACCTTCCAAAGACTAATGTCAAAGTTAAAGACACGAACACTACCCAGACAATTCTAAAAGATAAAGAAAGACCAAGTCAAAACCTTTCAACATGAAAAGATTCTTAGACAGGTAAAGAAGGTGCAACAGGTAAAATAACCGCATATTAACGACTATAATCAGAGAACACTAGGAAACATAAAGACACAACAGACAACACTAGAGAGGTAAAAGTAAAGATTAAAATAACTAAACTAAAAAGAGGGAAACAAAGAACTACTCAGACCGATTACCAAACAGTTAAAATAAATAGGAAAGTTTCTTGGTCGAAAACCGAAACAACTAAAAACGATACCAGAGAAAACAAAGAAAACGTAAATAAAGACGGGATTAAAAATTCTAAAAAAAGGAAGATGATTGAGACCCTAAGAGGTAAAGAAGGAAAAGATCAACGAAATCCACATCTCAATCCAATAAATAAGCTGAAAAAAGAACTAAGAACTCCATACGGACATAGCGATACTTGAAAGGAGAATCGTGACGAAAACATCACAGGGTGTCCAAAACCCAACAACACAAAAGTAAAAGTAAGTAAAGATACGTATAAAACTAAAGAAAAAACTAAAGAAGTCACTAAACAACCAATAAGTCTTCGCACAATAAATCGGAGGTATACAACCTTAAAAATTATCAAAAAGAGGACATTAACTCTAGATTAGAATTACGTAATACCAGTCTTTTCTGCCAACCTTACTAAAGTTAAAAAAACTTAAATAGTTCCAATCTAAATACCGGGTCCTATACCAGATAGGACCTTTTCGAAGACACTCGTAAACTCTTTTTCCACTTTAAGTAACAAAACCCCACTTTATAGGATATCTATAGTTAATCCAGATTGACCAGATAACATAGTGAATCTCAAACACAAAGAAACAATTAAAAGACAAATCAACTAGACAGGTATCCACACTCACCCCATAATTTCAGAGGGTGATAATAACACAATAACAATTAAAGGGGAAAGTATGAACAATCGTAACAGAATGTATAACACCACGAGGATACAACCCACGTATATATAAATATTAACAATATAGAAGAAGAACCTAACTAGGAAACTAGTAATACATCACCGGAAGAAACAGAGAAAAGTGTCGGAAACAAAATTTCAGATAAAATAGCCTATACTCATAACGATGAGGACGAAAGAAAACCAGAGATAAACGCACCTTATAGAAAAAGGTCGGGAAGTGAAAGTCAGACATACACAGGGAACAAAACTCCACCCAGAGAACATTCGTCGCATATCTCCCCAGAACAAAAACATAGGTAAGTCGGTCAGAAACAGAAAACCAACCCCGTAACTTGGGTAAATTCAAATTCCATTAATAACTATTCATACTAGGGTAACGGTGAATGAAATAACAAAACCCAAGCCTAAATATCCGGGAAAAACACAAAGGACAGATTTCTTATAGGAAATCGTAAACAACCTCTCGACCAAACGACCATGACTTAAGAGAGTCGAAAAAGAACAGACATTTCGAAAACTAAAGAGGAAATATAAACTTACTCTAGGAACGACCCATGTCATTAGACCCGAAATCCAATAAAAGAAAGTAGTGAAATTCATACAGAACGGTAAGGGAAGACCGGACTTCTCAAAGATAACTTTCTAGACGTCAATAGGAATACCCTCAGAGGAACACACAATAAACAACAAAAAGGGAACGACGAAAATTATAAACAAGAAACACAAACCAGAAACAATTAAACCAATCATATACAGAACCCCACAAAACGGAACCCAAATAGGACAAACCTGGAGAGACCCAAAGAACCTGAACCCACTAATAAAGGAAGGGGTAAAATCCCTTCAAAAGTTGATAATAGAGGAGTTCCTAAAAGAGTACCAGAAAGAAAAACAGAAGAAGAAGACCCTGAGGATATTAAGCTTACAACCTCGTAAAGTATAACAGGACCTCCAGAGACTGTAACAGGAGTAAAGAAAATTAAACAAAAAGAACAAAGGAGAGACTAAGTAAATAAAGATGGTAAAATAGAAGATAAAGTGATTAGGATAGAAGACGGAGGTAATAAGATGATAAACTACGGAGGTCTCACAAAGTCTAGAGTAAATAACGTAATAAGTAATATATAACTGAGAAAAAATAAAGAAGATCAAGGAACAATTTGGAAAGAACGTAGAAGAGTTAGGAACAGAGGTCCGATAAATAGACACGAAGGTAAAACTAAAGTTCTAAACCCAGTAAAAGTGATAGTTATAAGCCTTAAGAAAGAGTCCATCTAAGGGATAGAGAAGGAGAAAACAAACCAAACCACCCGTTGAGAGGACAAGGAAATGGACGACCCATAAGGAGACAGAGAAGTAGAACCGATATAACGACGCAAACCCCACCGGAAAGATATAAGACCCTTAAACACCTCAAGAGAAATAATAGCTCAAAGGAATGACACCCACCCCAACATAGTCACCGAGTAGTTCCAAAGAACCAATCCCTCCGAACACAACCTCAAGACCACCCACCTCGACCTAAAGAAGAGAGACCTCACGATACTTCACAGGTCATTACCCAATACTCTGCAGTCACCAAAACCTCATAAAAACTCGACGGACATATAACTTCGAGTCCCCACACAAGGACACATCGACCTCTTAAACACACCATACAGAACGAGACCTTGAACAACCGGGAACCCACCTCGAACCAAAGTCACATCCATACCTCCGCAAACTACTCGAGGATAGCTTATTACAAGGGACCTAAGTCCTAAAGAGACTACAAGAGTCCTAAACCTGATTTCGGAGGTCAAAAACCAAAAGTCAAAATAAAAATGTTATCGGAGTTCTGAAGAGGTAGATATGTCGTGGCAACTATTTTGTAGATCCAATTTCTACTTTTCCAAAAGGTGTAACTCCCAGTGGGTATCTCCAAGTGACTCAATGTACCTCTTCTCTCCTCCCTCCCCCATCAATCTCCCCTGACCTTACTCTACTCCACCCTAGTTTTCTCCTCTCTCGTTCGATCGGTCATTAGTGAAGGAATACACGCGAGGTGTCAGACCTGACGAGTCTCTACAAGTGCCTCAATATGTCCCTTCTCCTCTCCCTCCTTCATCTGTCTCCACCGGTCCTCCTAATTTCTCCCTTTAATTTTCCTCTCTCTGTCTAGGCCGGTCATTGGTCAAGGGACTTACAAGAGGTGGCAGACCTTGTGTGTCTCTAAGGAAGGGGGAAGAAGAAGAAGTCTTCCTCTTCTCTTCCCCCTTCCTCCTCCGTCTCCGGTGGACCACCCCTTTTTCCTCTCAGGTTTGCTTCTCTCTCACCAGTTCGGTCATTAGAGCGAGAGTCCATTTTAACCCATGACTTCTAACCCAAAAATTTACATGTTTTAACTGTTGTTTATGGTTTTTCGTTTCTAATTTTTAGACCTCATCTCTAACCTAAAAGTTTTTATGTTATAATTTCTTTTCTTCTTCTTTTTTTTTTTTTTGTTTTTTGTTTTGTTTTGTTTTTTTTGTTTCGGTGTTCTTAATAATTTTTTGTTGTTGTAGTTGGTGTTTTTCTGATATATGTCGCAAACGAAATTTTTATCCCAGGAAAAAAAACTTTTCATTGTTATCCAATATTTTTATTATCAATCTCTTTATCTTCTGAATTTTTAAATTCTTTCAATTTTTTTCTTTTTTGTTAGTGCATTGGTGTAGTTGATTTTTTTTTTTTTTTCTTAGTAGTATTGTAATCGTTTCCATATAGATCGGGAAAGAGACCACAACACCCGACACACCCCAGTGAAGGTTCTACCAACGGAGACAAATTGAAGGAGACAAACGACCGGAGAAGTCACAGACTAAAGGTAGAACCGTGTCCCTCCCGTCACCACCTGTGAAAGAAAAAAAATAAACCACCCCCCGAGTGACAAGTCAGTACGACACACCCCCCTCCCTACGACGTTTGATTATAATGACCGCACACGAACGTTATAGAGTAGGTACGACCCGAACGGGGACGAGCGCCGTGTGTGGCGAGTCCGAGATGCAACGAGGTGGCCCCTTGTCAGACTCCGGCCGGGATCCGAAGTACGTGGAGGGGCCAGATTCGGCGAGTCCGAGCCGCGAGTCCTTCGGGAAGTAACACCAAAACTAAACGTAAAGAGATTAGTACTCACTACCTCTTCCGTTACCGTTGGGTGAGGTCATGAGAACGGACCTTTTAGGGTACCCACCTCCTCGGACCATCCGACGTCAGGTACCCCAACGATTCTCAACCTGTGCTGACTCGCTGAAGTGAAACTGAAAAGTGAAAGTACGTAACCTCTTCCTTTACCGTTGGGTGAGGTCACAAGAACGGACCTCTCAGGATCCCTACCCCCTCGGTAGACACCCCCGACGGTAGACACCCCAACGTGTCTCAACCTGTGTTGACTTCGTTGAATCGTCGTCGTCGTCGTTATTACTCGTTACAACTCGTAGAAAAATACACAAACAATCGGTAGAAATCAGAAGAAATCTCTTTACAGACAAATCCAGAAAAGGGGTCAAAAACAAAAAACAAACAAACAAAAAGAACGTTATCAAAATACTCGACGAACACATATAACCTGTAATTAGGAAACAGACAATAAAGTCAACGATATTAAAAGAGGGTCAGACTCACGATAGAAAAGTGGAACGAATATCAAAGGAAACGACAAGTTCTCGAAAATTCAAATTAGCCCAAGGTGAACAAATGAACCGTAAATAAATGTAACGAGATCTCGTCTCTACAATGAAACGGCTGATTCCAAGCAGATCAGTTCCGATACCAAAAAGGTCATCAGTACATACCTACACTCTCAACCTGACACTTCTTCCGACTCGTGGCCTCTTAATTATGAAAACTTGACACCACAACCCCTTCTGAGAACTCTCAGGGAACCTGACGTTCCTCTAGGTTGGTCAGGTAAGACTTCCTCTAGTCGGGACCTAAAGAAATCTTCCTTACTACGATTTCGACTTTGAGGTCATGAAAACGGTGCAGTACGCTTCTCAACTGAGTAACCTTTTCTGAGACTACGACCCTCCCTAACCCCTATCCTCCTCTTCCCCTGTTGTCTCCTACTCTACCGACCTACCGTAGTGACTGAGCTACCTGTACTCAGACTCACTGGAGGTCCTCAACCACTACCTGTCCCTCCGGACCGCACGACGCTAAGTACCCTAGCGTTTCTCAGCCTGTATCGACTCGCTGACTTGACTTGACTTGACTCCTCTACCCAGTATCTCCTAGAACGAAACTAAGTACAGTAGTTCACAAGACGGATACAAAAGGAGATTCTCTAAATATCAAAGACCAGAATGTAAATCCAGAAATTTGGCAAAACTCAAATGGAAACACATACCACAATCCTTCACAAGATTAAAGTAAGAAATTGTACGTCGACAGGTTAAAAAGATCGTAGTAATTAACTTCTCTGACAGAAACGGGGTAACATATAAAAACGGAGGAAACAGTGTTTATTCTATGGGTATCTACGTAACCAAATAAAGACCTGAAAGACAGAACAAGGTAACCAGACATACAGATAAAAACACGGTGATGGTATGACAGAATTACTGAGATCGAAACATCACATTAGACTTCAGTGCTTCCAACTAAGGAGGTCGAGGTAAGAAGAAAGACTTCTGACCAAACCGATCAGCCCCAGAAAACACAAAGGTATACTTAACACTTTAAAAAACAAGATCAAGACACTTTTTACAGTAACTAGTAAACTATCCCTAGTGTAAGTTAGACATCTAACACAAACCATCATATCAGTAAATACGTTATAACTAAGAAGGATGGGTCCTTGTACTTGATAGAGAAGTAGACAAATACAGTAGATACTAAAGAAAGTAGTCACAGAATATTAAAAGACACATGTCAAGAAAACAGAGGAATCCATTCAAATAAGGATCTATAAATTAATAAAAACAACGTTACCACTTACCCTAACTAAGGAATTAAAGAGAAAGACTATAAAGTAACAATCATATATCTTTACGTTCACTAAAGAGACAGAACTAAAAAATAGGACGTTGAAACGATTTAAGTGACTAATCGAGATCATTAAAAGACTATGATAGAAATCCCAAAAGATACATGTCATAGTACAGTAGACGTTTGACTCTCGAAATGAAGAAAAGACTAGACTTAGGGAAAATAAAGAAAAATTAAAGACTAACGGTATCCATCCTGAAGGTCTTGATACAACTTATTATCGTCACTATCACCTGTGGGAACAGAACAAGGACTAGAATCCCCCGTACGAATATCCAAAAGTGGTAACTCTGACAAACGACATCCGAATAACATATGCCGGAAATCATGCAACTCCTTCCAAGGAAGACACAAAGATCAAACAAGGAAGTAAACCCATCATAAAAAGACGGAAAAGTAATAAAAAAGAAAATTCGAATAAGACAAACTTCAGAGGAAGTTCAGTCCGAAGTTCCAACTTATAAAAAGAAGGAAAACCAAAGACGGGAGGATTACAACCAGGTTACCAAAGACATTCGAAGCATATTCCACTCTAAAATCCCCAAACAAACAAAAAAACAAACCAAAAGGAGACTACTCGTTCCGACTTACTCGATCATTAGGACAGATGACTACTGACCCAAACATAAAAACAAAACAAACAACAAATCTATCCATAGGACGTGTCTCACGATGACCACCAACCCACTATGGTTCAGAACATAAACTCACCAAAGGAAACACACTCAAGAGTGACAAACTACGAGACGTCCCAATTAAGAGACCAACATCCTAAAACCTCAGTCACGGGACTGAGGTTTCCGAGTCCCGAATTAGAGAAGGGTCCAGCATAGACTACGGAGACTACGGAGGGAGAGTCTAGAAATTAGGTAGTGTGGAGGTCCTGAGAAGTCTTTGGGGAGGTGAAGACTGGGAGAACTGGACAGGTTCTGGCGGTGGGAGTTAATTATTAATAATCATCTTTATACTCATCACTAAGAGACATATACTCGTTTATTGAAGACAAAAGACGAGAGACGAACGTATGAAAAAAGACTTTACTCTGTATCATCCATCCGGACTTTTTCTTACTCTGGTGACTTTCACTTGTGAACGAGGTTATACACATTTTAATATCCTGTAAATTTATTTTTAACTAGGAATTTAATATGTCCGGTCAAAATCTTCGATATTTGATAACTCTACTTTACATCTATCGAAAGAAATGAGGGGATCTATTAAAAGAAAAAGAGAACCCTCGTAAAAGAAGACTTAGAAAACTGCTTGAAAAGGGGCAAATAGGAAGATTTAAAGGGTATGATTCGAAAGTAAGGAATGACCTTTTTACACTGTCAACAGAAAGAAAAAATAAATAAATAAAAAATGAGAAGAAATAGAGATTACGTAATAAAGGGATAGTGATCGTCGAAACACAGGACCTGGAGAAGAAACACACCCTCCCGTTGGTGTGTGTCGGAATTAAGAAGTCTGGTAGAGAACGAGAAAAGACTTATAAAAAACATTTATTTAAAAATGAAAAGAAAAGGGAAATACAAAAATTTTTAATATTTGAAAATTAAAATCATGTCTAAGTTTAAATGTCCTGTCCATACTGTTACCATGTGTTTTAAGAGTATGTAAACCGTGGTTTAGGGTGATAATAACTCTAGAATGCATCTACATCACGAAACCAGGGTTAATTACTTGGTCATGACTATGTAATAATAATTGATTTAAAGTACGAAATAAATCTACAGGAATCAACAATGGGTAAAAAAAAAAGAAATTGTCGTAAGGTGAGTCCTATATGATGTAATCAACAATCCAGAGGAATCAGAGGAGAACCGACACTGTCACAAAGTCTGAAAGGAACAAAAACTACCACAACTACCAAAATTTCTTATGATCAGTCGAACGAAAGTAAACGGACGACACCATGAAATTGTATGCAGGTAGTAATAAAACACACACGTACACACAAAACTCCTGAAGGTTAGAACATAATATTCTACGAGGTTTGAGTAGAACATATAAAAGACGGAGACAGTAAAATGGTAAGATATCGAAACGAAAAAGGTCTGACAATATATTTACCTTAGTTTATCGTACATCGGAAAAGTGTAAGGAAAGAAAGACACACCAAAAAAAAACGAATCGTCACACACAAATCCTAATTATGTACGGAAACACACCGAACTATCGTGCAAGGAAAAAAAGAGAGACTTATCATATAGTAGTATTATTATATGATGTCAAATGAATAGGTAAGTGACCAACTCTCAGTCGACCAACGAAGGTAAAAACCCCTAATACCTATTCGGACGATAGTTGTAAGTGGACGTCCAAAATACATCTGTATAAAAACTTAGTTAATCCATTCGTGGATTCTTACACTGACAACGTGAAACAAATCGACACATTCTTTCATGGTTTCACAGAAGGTTTTACTAACATAGTGAACGAGGAATCGGAGAAGTCTTTGACCATAACAGTCTAAAGAAAGAATTAAATCAGTAAGATGATGTACACATGGGTGATAGAGGAATATTAAATTTGTATATGTTTGATATCTACTCTTAAAACAAAAAGAGAAAAATTATACTCACGAAAAGATTCTAATATACTTACTTAAATCTTTGACAAATTTTTAATAATTTTTAGTATCATACTAATTCTCAGTATGGTCTTTAATAGGTATCACGATTGTCCATCTTATAAAGGGAGACTAAACCATTTTTATTCGGGACCCTTACCTCATCCGGTGAGAATATACACCTTTCACTAATAACTCCCTGAATCCACCTTGAAGTTTCACTATACTAAACATTATGATAAATAACTTCTATAATTTTTATATTCTATAAGTGTCAGAAATAGTAATACGAATACGAGGGGAGTAGTAGTCTAACGACGTCAAACTTAAGAAAAGTTGTGATAGTTACCGATCACTCAGTGTGAGTGAATTACTTTTGAAGAAAATGAGTAAAGTAAGAGTATTCGTCCAAAACGTTCAGAGAATTTGTTAGAGGACAACGAGAAAAGAGTCCTTTGTCATAGTGAAGGTAAATTATAACCTTTTAAGGATTGGATCTATTTTTACTAGACATCGAATCTTATTCTCCTTCGTCTCAATTCAGTCCGAAAAACGCACCCGGACACCCCTTCCATCCTTCAGACACTCCAATACTACATTCTCACACGACGTAAGGAATAACTGGAGAAATGACGAAGATAACACTTTCTTGTTAAAACCAAAAAGAACTCAATCTTTCTTCAAATAAGAAAAGAATCATACCTCTTTCTACCAACACCCGGGTATGGTGAAGGATACAGTTTCAGTATCCAGTAAAAATAATGGTAGTCTACCTTTTTTTAGTGTAACTAAACCGTATAAATGAAAAATTTAAATTTATTGTAGAAACACAAGTAAGGAAGACTTATAAAATCAAGTTTACTTGTATAACGGAAAAGAAGGGGGGAAAAAAGGGGAAAAATAAAATACGGAAAATAAGTAATTTAAAAATGAATCCAGATGAAAAAAAAAAAAAAAGCTAGGGAATGTAAGAGACAATAATAAGGAATGATGTCTAGAGATTGAAACTGACCTGATATGTAAAATAATTAAACAATGAATTAATAAGACTATTAATTACTTTTAAAATTCATTCTAATTTAAGTTTATGGGATACAAGATACGATCCACTCAACAGTAAGAATAATTGGAACTTAAATCTACAAGTCAGTTAAAATTCACAAAAACTGTCGCAAAGATAGTGGTAAATAAATTTAATTAAACCACTTATCTTAAAATACTCAGTCTTATTTCTACAATGAGTTTAACTCCAAACAACATATACTACATAGGTGGAAGGATAGAGTGAAGTCAGAATAGAAAGTTTTTATTTTATAATTAGAAACGAAAAAATTACTCGGACAAGTCAATTTTAAGAGTATACAAAATAAAAGGTACACCCCTCGATACTAATACATAATACCTACTAAAAATATTCACAAAACCTCAAGAGAAAGGGATAAAGACAATGGTCATTACCATCCATCAACTTCACTCTATTCTCTAAGGAAAGTTTACATCATACTACCTCGGGTTTGAAGGTCAAGGAACGGATAGTACGAAAAGGTGGTTCAGACTAGAATTAAAATGCTGGTCAAGTCAAGTCAACGAGTCAGTGCAGACTGACACTGGGGTACCTGACGTCGTACGGTCCGAAGGGACAGATAGTGGTTGAACTCCTCGTACGAGTTTGAGTACAGGTAGCTCAGACACTACGGTAGGTCGGTAGAGTAGGAGACAGTAGAGAAAGAGGGGGACGGAAGTTAGAAAGGGTCGTAGTCCCAGAAAAGGTCACTCAGTGAAGAAGTGTAGTCCATCGGTTTCATAACCTCAAAGTCGAAGTCGTAGTCAGGAAGGTTACTATAAGTCCTGACTAAAGGAAATCCTAACTGACCAAACTAGAGGAACGGTAGGTTCCTTGAGAGTTCTCAGAAGGGGTATATGTGTTACCTCATAATGAGTCGGTAATTTTTCTTATGTAACCTTAGTCAAGATTACTCCACCTACTTTGACCTCGACTAATATGTCTCACTTCATTCTGTCTTTCTTTTTGTGGTTATGTCATACGATTGTGTATATACACCTTAAATCTTTCTACCATCACTATTGGGACATACACTCTGTCTTTTTCTCTGTGTCTACATATCTTGTTTGAAAACCTGAGACACCCTCTCCCTCTGCCACCCTACTAAACCCTCTTACCGTAACTTTGTACATATGATAGTACATTCTTTGCTTAGTGGTCAGATCCAAACTATGTCCTATGTCCTACGAACCCCGACCACTTGACCCTACTGGGTCTCTCTACTATACCCCTCCCACCATCCTCCGCTCAAGTCCTAACCCTTGAGTACATGTGGGTACCGTCTAAGTACAGTTACATACCGTTTTGGTTATGTCATAACATTTTTTATTTTTTATTTCTCTCTCTCTCTTTTTTTTTCAGAAGTAGTTGTGGCGTCAAGTTTTCGTAGTGAAGAAGTCGAGAGTCGAAAGAAATATCAGGTAGGGAATGTAGGTATGTACTGATGACCTTTTGGGTATCGAAACTGATCTGTCTAGAAACAACCGCTTTATTACAGAGACGAAAACTTATACGATAGATCCAATCAGTATCGAAAAGAAGGTTCCTTGTTCGTAGAAAATTAAAATACTGACGGAAGTAGACGTCACTAAAAACTCGGGTCCTTTTATTTCTGACAGTGACAAAGGTAACAAAGTGGTAGATAAACGGTACTTCACTACCCTGGACTATGGTACTATAAGCAAAAGACCTACAACTCAAAATTCGGTTGAAAAAGTGAGAGAAGAAAGTGAAAGTAGTTCTCCGAGAGTCAGGACGAAGTGAAAGACGGTATTCCCACCACCACAGACGTATAAACTCCAATGACTATACAGAGGATCGTTAGAACTAAGGTCGAACACGAAGTAGGTCGGACCGTAAAACGTACTATATGAGACGTATATTCAATTTATTCGTCCCACTGTTATATGTCGGAATTGTATGAGGAAAGGGTTAAACCTTGGTCGGGTAACAAGGTACAGATCAAGATCGACAATTAAATGGACGTGTGTCTAAAGAGTCCTCCGTCCATTCCACCAGACCGTAAGGACAAAGAACTTCTTAAAAGGTCAAACAACACTAGATGATTTATTTTCCGAAACCGTATTAGTTATTTCGTTTTCATCTATAAAAAGACCTTAAGAAGACAAAAAAAGATACTAGGTTGTCTACAACCGTTAAACTAGAGACCAGGGAGACGGAAAAGATTTAGTTATTTATTGAAATAGTATTCTTTACCGTTAAAAGAACACACTTCTTTCCACTACATCTATACCTTTATGAGTAGTCTTAAAAAGGGACACCATGTACAATTAAAAGTACATCACGAACACCCTTCGAAGATGTGAGAAAAAGAGGTGGTAACAACAGGTCTGAACCAACCTCATCTAAAAACCCTCTATCTCTTACCAACCTCTATCCTTCCTAACTGAAGGGAAGGGTACATCTTTTTTTCTCAGTCTTATTGGTCGACACTCAGGGGTGTCCTCTCTACTTATCAACCACCATACTCTACGTTACAAACTACATTCGTCTCACGACAACCATCTATACTTTTCTTTCGTTACTCCGTGTACATAGTCAGTCAAGTTCCTTCGTTTCTTCACACTATAAGTATTTGTTCTTACGACTGTATTAATGACTGAATATGTATAACCAGTCCTGACTTATAAAAGGTCTTGTTCTACTTCTTTTTCTCTTCTTTTTTGTTGAAACTCATATACATATAAATAAAATTGTAAATACTTAAATACGAAAACAGGAGGACTCTCTCTGAAAAAAAAAAACCATAATAACAAAACTTAAGATTAGAGTCTTCATTAGTAGAGATGAGATCTGAGATCTTCTTATCTAATAAGATCACTTAACTTTTTTTTCTAGTAGACCTTTTTTTCTCTGAACATGTGTGATATAGGACTATAAGAGTAAGTGGTATAGATCTTGTCCCTGACGTTTAAACATACTAGGACTCGAGAGGAAGAGGGTTTCCGTGTGTTTTCAATGTCGATAAATGACTTGTTGATAATTACTCTTTCTGGTCTTCCGATCGTTTTTACTAGAAGATGTTAATTTCTATTACTTCCTTGGTGTTGTATCCATCCTCCCCGACTCTACGTCATATCTGTTCTGGGTATGACCCCCCACTGGGTGTTCACTTTCGTATTAATATCAACATTTTCAAGAAGGGTTTTTCACTCCTCAGGTTCGGGATATAACCTAAGAAGTCAGAACCCCAGGAATGGTCCTGTCTGGGGTCATACAAACCGAAACTTCTGGTCGCTCCTAATGGAAGTCCTTCGGGTTTCCCGACACCCTTTATCTCTGAAGTGAGAAAAAATTTTAAAAAATTTAATTTCATTAATTAAATAAAATTAACCACCTATTAATGAAATGTTATAACATCACCCAAAACGGTATGTAACTGTACTTTAGTCGGTACCCACATGTACACAAGGGATAGGACTTGTGGTGGGGTGAGGGGGCGGTGGAGGGAGGGGTAAGGTAGGGAGACCCAGTAGGGTCACAAGATCGGGACTCGTGGGACGGAGTACGTAACTTGGACCTGACCGTCAGACAAAGTGTATACTATTCTATGTTCAAAGTTACGATAAGAGAGTTTAGTAGGGTGGGAGCGGAAGAGGGTCTCAGGTTTTCTGACAAGACATGTAGACACAGAGAAAACAACAGAACGCATATCCCAGTAACAATGGTAGAAAGATTTAAGGTATATATACGCAATCATGTGACATAACCACAAAAATAAAGACTGAATGAAGTGAGACATATTATCCGAGGTCAACTCTGAAGTGAGAATTTACCATGTGTGTTTTAGAGTGTGGAAGATCCTGGGTCCCGTCTTCGTCAATTTACTTTCCTCGGACCCAGTCTGTGTGGACGAATAGAACCTCTGTGAGGACTTTTCCGTCCTCCTTTAACTTTGAATGGGACCCTTATATAATAACAGTCGGTAAAACTCCTCGAATAAAATGGTACTCCTATGAGCACGACAGTCCACGGTAAAACCTTAGGAATGAGACCTAATAATCGTGACCCTTGACTGGAACGGACGATCAGATAGTCACGGTCATGATGGGACTCCGATTCATCGATGGAACCGTTCTTGTGTGGGGGTGGGTGGTCGTCCGGTCGACGGAATTCCGGAGGACTCGAGTGACAGTGGGGTCCTGGGTCTAGACAGGTGATCTACCGGATTCTAGACCGGGACGTGTCATCACGTGACCGGACTTGGGACTAGTCATTGGTAATCCGACTGTGGTCGAAACCTGGGACACTTAGGGTGTCAGTCGACGTAGGTCATAGTAGTCGGGGTCGGTAGTCGTCTGACTGTGATATAGAACCTTGGGGCAGGTGTGTCGGTGGGTACCCTCTACAACGATTCGTGTGAGTAACTGACTATAGGCGGGACCATGGTGGACCCTGAGACGTCGGTGGGTGGTCCCCAGTCGACGGAGACATGTTTCGTACCACTTTTTGGGTTGACCCTAGGTCGGTACAGATGGTCTGATGGGGATCATCAGTCGGACGTTGTTGTCTTTCTGGATACGTCGGGTGTATCCCCCATGGAATTTTGGATATTGAGACCCTGGTCCTTACTCACGTGACGACCTTTCGTATTCTTAAGGGGATGTTTTCCAGTAAGAGGTTCCAGTCCTTTACATTGTCGGATGGACAACCTTGTTCAACCTTGTTCAATCCCTTTTACTCCGTTGTCTCCTTATACAAGGTTTACTTTCTTGTTCTATTTTGGGGTCTACTACTTACTTCACTTCACTTCACTTCACTTCTATTCGTTAGATGAACTATTTCTAAAGTTCCATCACTGACATTTCAATGAACTTCCTAAGACCTCTTCTAACCTATTTGTCTCACTTTTCAATCTTTAAGTGTTATTTCTCAATCTTTTATATTTCTTGGTTTGTCTCTACGTCTTATGTTATTGAATTTATTTTTTATGTGACCCTCCTCAGTTCTCATCCAATCCACTATGTCTCCTTGTCTAGTCGTTCGACCTTCTGTTCTCATCATCTTTAGTGACTTCAACTTGTCTTTTTTCTTTTTTTTTCTTATTTGCATAACTCTTTTAAGTTCTCTAAAGATGTTGTTGTAGTTATCATGATTGTAAACGTAATATCCCCAGACTCTTTTTCTTCTCTGTCCCTTTCTTAGTCTTTTGTATAAACTTCAGTATTAGTGACTTTTGAAGGGATTGTACTCTTTCCCATCTAGGTCCGACTCCTTCGTGTCTCACAGAGTTTATACTAGTTGAGTTTCTCCTTTTATGGTTCTGTGTAATATTAAATTTACCTTTTTTAATTTCTATTTCTCTCTTATAATTTTCATCGTTCCCTTTTCGTTGTAAAATCCATATTCCCTTGTGAATATTCCGTTAGTCCACTGAAAAGTTGTTTTTGAGACACCCGGTCTTTCCTCACTGAACTATATCAGTTTCACTATTTTCTCTTTGTGGCTTTTGGTTCCTACGAAATAGACCGTTCAGAAAGTAATTTTAAACTACCTTTCTAGGTTACAAAATGTTTGTTTTCGATCTTATCAAGTCGTGGTAGTTTAGTCGGAATATTCTTTATAATAACTCTAAATAGATGTATTTTTTTTTTTTTTCCGGTCCTCATTTGGACGGATTTACCTGTTTTCTGGACATACGTCTTTTGATGTTCGGTGACTACTTTCTTTAGTTTCTACTGTGTTTGCCCATCTTTCTATATGATACAAGAACCTGACCTTCTTAGTCATGATACTTTTACTGACACGATGGGTTTCGTTAGATGTCTCAGTCACGATAGGGATAGTTTGACGGTTATCATAAAAAGTGTATTGAATCTCGTTTTTTTTTTTTTTAGTGTTATCCATATCTTTGTGTGTTCTGGGGTTTATTGGTTTTGTTAGAACTCTTTTCTTTTGTCAACCTCCTTAGTCGGAAGAACTTAAGTCTGATATGATGTTTCGATGTCAGTAGTTCTATCATATCACGACCGTGTTCATGTCTTTATATCTGATTACCTCGTTTTATCTTTCGGGTGTCTATTTGGGTACGTGGATACCCATGGAATAGAAACTGTTTCCTCCTTTCTTATATATCACCTCTTTTTAGACGGAGACGTTATCAACACGACCCCTTTGACTTGTCGATGTATATTTATTACTTTAGAAGATAGTGGTATGTGTTTTTATTTGAGTTTTATACAATTTCTTAATTTACGTTCCGGGGTTTGATATTTCGAGAATTTCCTTTTGTATCCGTTGTGTAAGGAACTGTATTTAGTGTTGTTATAGGAGACATTGGGTGGAGGATCTTATTACCTTTATTTTGGTTTTTATTTGTTTACCCCGGATTAATTTGAACTTTCGAAAACGTGTCGTTTCCTTTGATATTTGTTCCACTTTTCTGTCGGGAGTCTTACCTTTTTCTATCATCATTTACTTTGTTGACTGTTTCCTAATTAGAGGTTTTATATGTTCGTAGAGAACGTTAAGTTATGGTTTTTTTTTTTTTTAGACTATTTTTCCCCTCTTCTGGATTTGTCTGTACAAAAGTTTCTTCTGTATGTCTACCGATTATTTGTGTACTTTTCTACGAGTTGTAGTAAGTAATAAGTCAAGTCAAGTCAAGTCAAGTCAGTGAGTCAGTACAGGCTGAGAAACGCTGGGGTACTTAACGTCGTGCGGTCCGGAGGAACAGGTAGTGGTTGAGGGTCTCAAGTGAGTTTGAGTACAGGTAGCTCAGCCACTACGGTAGGTCGGTAGAGTAGGAGACAGGAGATTCCTACTCTCTCAGAAAAGGTTACTCAGTTGAGAAGTGTACTTCACCGGTTTCATGACCTCAAAGTCGAAATCGTAATAAGGAAGGTTTCTTGTGGGTCCTGACTAGAGGAAATCTTACCTGACTAACCTGGAGGAACGTCAGGTTCTATGAGAGGTCTCAGAAGAGATTGTGGTGTCAAGTTTTCGTATTTAAGAAACCGTGAGTCGAAAGAAGTATCAGGTTGAGAGTGTAGGTATGTACTGATCTCTCTATGTTTAGTCTTGGTGTTACTTCATAGTGGAGTCTGACTAGTGTTACCAGTAGTAGTTTTTAAGATGTTTGTTATTTACAACCTCTCTCAAACCTCTTTTCCCTTGAGAGGACGTAAGAAACACCCTAACATTTAACTATGTCGTTGACACCTCTTGTCACACCTCTCAGGAACCTTTTGATCCTTATTTTGAAGGTAATAATACCAACAAGTCAGTGACAGTACAGACTGAGAAACACTGGAGAACCTGACGTCGTACGGTCTGAAGACACAGGTAGTGGTAGAGGGTTTCAAACGAGTTTTAAGTACATGTAACTCAACTACTACGGTAGGTAGGTAGAGTAGGAGACAGCGGGGAAAGGGGAGGACGGGAGTTAGAAAGGGTCGTAGTCCCAGAAAAGGACATTCATCCAAAAAGTTTAGTCCACCGGTTTCATAACCTCAAAGTCGAAGTTGTAGTCAGGAAGGTTACTTGTGAGTCCTGACTAGAGGAAATCCTACCTGACGAAACTAGAGGAAAGACAGGTCCCCTGAGAGTTCTCAGAAGAGGTCGTGTTGTTAAGTTTTCGTAGTTAAGAAACCACGAGTCGGAAGAAATACCAGGTCGAGAGTGTAGACATGTTTTGATGGTATACCGGGTAGTTAGGGTGATGACCCTTATAGGGGGTTCTTTCGGTATCAACTTTTTCTGTGTACACGGGGTTACAAGTAACGTCGTAATAAATGTTATAGATCCTGTACCTTCGTCAGATCTATAGGTAGTTGTTTATTTACCTATATCTTCAACATCATGTATATATGTTACCTTATAATGAGTCGATGTTTTTCCTTACGTAAAGTCAGTCGAGATTACTTACTTGGATCTCGGGTAATAGTTCTCACTTCATTCAATCTTTCCCTTTTTGTTTATAGAATATATTCCGTATATACACCTTAGATCTCTCTACTATGACTACTTGGATAAACGTCCCGTCGTTACAACTACGTATTTATCTCTTGTCTGAATACCTAAGTCACACCTTCCTCTCCCTCAATGTTCAACTTCCTTGTTGTAACTTTGTATACATAATGGTGTATATTTTATCTATCGGTCACCCTTGAACGACATACTGTGTCCCCCGAGGTTCGGGTGGGGTAGGGTAGGGAGAAACTGTTGGTTCTCCCCACCATACCCGACCCTTCACCCGTCCTCAAAGTTCTCCCTCCCTTGTATATATATGGATACCGACTAAGTATAACTACATAGTGTCTTTGACTGTGCTATAACATCTTGTGAATAGAAAGTTAATTTTTGTTTATATAAATAAATTTCCTTTTCTTTTCCAGTAGAAGGTCGGACTCGAGACCGAGAGTACGTGAACCACCGTCAGAGGGAGGTTGGTCGGGTCGTCCTGGGTCGACTCGACTCTGTTCCCGACTAGGACAGGTCGATACTCACGACGGACGACGACGTACCCCATAGGGACGAAGGTGACGACGTCAATGACAACGACGACGACGTCCTGTCCTCTTCGACTTCACGGTCCGTTGGGGTGGGTCCGGAAACTAAGATAGTGTATCCTGTCATATGTGGAATCCTGGGTCTTATCGGTTTTGTTGGACTCTTTCATCTCGTCTCTAAGTCCATAGTATGACAGACTAAAGTTTACGAGGATGTTTCGATGTCAGTAGTTTTGTCACACCATGAGCACGTTTTGTCAATATATGTAGGTACCTTGTCTTATCTGTCGGGTCTTTATGTGGTTGTAAATGTACTCGTCAATTAGATACTGTTTCCTCTGTTCTTATATGTCTCTCCTTTCATTTTGAAGTAGTTATTTACCACAACCCTTTTGACCTGTCGATATAAGATTTTTAGTTAGACCTGACAAAAGAATAAGACATCCGTTTTCAGTTGAGTATTACTTAATTTCTGATTTTAATTTCTAGACTTTTATATTTGGAAGATCTTCTTTTATATCCGTCATACACGAAACTGTAGTCAGAATCATTATAAAAAAACCTATATAGAGGAGTCCGTTCCCTTTGTTTTATATGTATTTATGTACTTCGACGTAGTTTGATATTTCGTAAAGCGTCACTTCCTTTGATAGTCTTTTTGTTTTTCCGGTGAATTACTTGCCCTTTCTAGAAACGTCCACTATATAGACTATTCCCCAATTATAGGTTTTGTATGTTTCTTGTGAATGTTAAGTTGTAGTTTGTTTGTTTGTTGACTAATATTTTACATGTCTCCTAGACATATCTGTAAAAAAGTTTCTTCTATATATCTACCGGTTGACCTTGTACTTTTCAACAAGTCGTGCTGATAGTGTCCATTTACGTTTAGTTTTCTAGTAACTGTATAATGGAGGGTGGACAGTCTTACTGATAAGAGTCTATCTGTTGTTTGTTAATAACAACCACTCCTACACCTCTTTTCCCTTGGAAGTAAGAGATAACCTTGACAAAACCGGTGATACCTTTTGTCATACCGCTCATTAATTTTTTAAATTTTTATGTTGACATATATTAGGTCTTTAGGGTGAGGACCCATAAATAGGTTTCTTTTGTTTTGGTGATTAATTTTTGTATATATATATACGTGGGGATACAAATAACTTATCCAAGTTCTCTAATTTAGACCTTCTGTCTGATGGACTTCTTGATACCTACCTGTCTTGAAACATTGTAACGTATCCTCCGTCACTGGTTTGGTAATGTTTCTTTTTCTTTGTGTTCTTTCGTTTCACCAACACACTCCTCCGAAATGGTTATCGATACCTTTCTTCTCTTTGTTTTTCGTTCCCTCTTTCCCTTTCTGTATGGGTTGATTTACGTCTCAAGGTCTCTTGTTGCTCCTCTTTGTTCTTCCCGAAGAATTTACTTGTCACGTTTCTTTGTCTCCTTTTGTTGTCTTACCCTTTCTGATCTCTGAGAAGTTCTTTTAACCTTTATACCTCCTACCCGTGCTGTCTGTCTTTACCATTCCTGGATTTTATTCGTGTCCTTTAATTCTTCTCCACTGTCCTTATGTGTCTTATTGATATGTTCTTTTCAGAGTTACTTGGTCTATTGGTACTACCACAAGTGAGTGGATCTCGGTCTGTAAGACCTCGTACTCCAGTTCCCCCGGAATCCTTCGTAATGAAGTCTGTTTCGATCACCTTCACTACCTTAAGGTCCACTCGATAAAGTTTGGGATTTTCTACTACGACAAGTCACGACGTGAGTTATACAGTCGTTTATCCCTTTTAAATCATCACCAGTGTCCTGACCTTTTTCAGTCAAAAGTAAAGGTAGGGTTTCTTCCTGTTACGGTTGTTTACAAGTTTGATAACATGGTGACACGATTAAAGTGTACGATCGTTCCAATACGAGTTTTAGGAAATTCGATCCGTAGTCAAGTACTTGACTCTTGAAGGTCTACTTGTTCGACCCAAAACTTCTCCGTCTTCTTGGATTCTAGTTTAAGGGTCGTAAGCAATCTAGTACTTCCTTCGTTCCTGTAAAGTCTCTTTTATAGATTAAGACAAAATGACTGATACGACTTTGGAAACTGACACCTAGGGTTGTTTGACTTTTTAAGAGTTTCTCTACCCTTATGGTCTGGTGGAATGAAAAAAGGACTCTTTGGATATACGTGCAGTGCTTCGTTGTCAATTTTGACCTGTACCTCGTTACCTGCCCAAGTTTTAACCCTTTCCTTACACTGTTCCGATATACAACAGTGGGACGAATATATAAAATATACGTCTCATGTAGTACACTTTAAGGGTCGACCTACTCAGTTTCAACCTTAGTTCTAATGGTCCCCTTTATAGTTGTTAACGGACACACGTCCACTATGGTAAGATTACCGTCCTTTACTTCTCTTTGAGTCCTTAGAGAACTACTTTCATTTTCTCCTCTCACTTTTTCGACCGAAATTTGAGTCGTAATTTTTTTTTTTTGATTTTAGTACCGTAGATAAGAGTAGTGATACCGTTTATCTTCTCCTTTTTTGCATTCGTTACTTTCTAAAATAAAAGAACCCGAAGTCTTATTGACACCTATCACTGACGTCGATATTTTAATTCTGTGAACGAGTAACCTTTATTACGATACTGTTTGGATCTGTCACATAATTTTTAGTCTCTGTAGTGAAACGTGTAGTGTATCAATTTCGATACCAAAAAGGTCACCAATACATACTTACACTCTCAACCTGGTATCCCTTTCGACACTCGACTTCTTGACTACGAAATCTTAACACCACGACCCCTCTGTCTCAAGGAACCTGACGTTCCTGTAGTTTGTTCAGTTATGATTTCCTTTAATTGGGACTTGTAAATGACCTTCCTGACTACGACTTTTTGAAACCGGTGGACTACCCTACTCGGTTGAGTAACCTTTTCTGAAACTGTAACCGTTTCTAACTTCCGTCTTCCTGTTACCCAACCGTCTCCTAGTCTACCAATCTATCGTAGTGACGGAGTTAACTGTACTTAAACTCTTTTCAGACCCTCTACAACCTCCTGTCTCATCGGACCGCACGACGTCAGGTAGAACAGTACTTCTCATCCTGTGCTGAATCGATGACTCATCGTTGTTTAAAAATAACTTCATAAGAGATGTTATCGGTTCTATACCTTGGTTAGAATCATAGTTTTTTACACTCTGAGTGTGTGTGTACGTGTGTGTCACCTTATAAGGGATCGGTATATTTCTTCTCACTTTATACCGGTCAAGGTAGTTGTACCTACTTGGATATCAATAAAAAGATTCACTTTAATCATGTTGTCTCTTTCTGTTTATTACATACTATAGTGAAAATTCACCTTAGATTTTTCGTTTTATTTGTTCGTATTTTGTTTTTGTCTCAATATCTAAGTCTCTTGATTCCCTGTAAATAACTCTCCCACACGTCTCCTTTCTTTATCTACTCTCTCTAAATCTCCACGTTTGAAGCTCAATGTTTTATCTGTCCAGTGTTCATACTTTATATGTCACACCCGTTATATCAATTATTGATGTATTATGGATACATACCACTGTAAAATTGACCTAAATAATATGACTAGTAAACTATACATATCTTTATAGTTTGGTCATAGAACATATTGTCCTTGATCGAATCATAACACCCAGTTAATATTAAGATTTTGGTCGTTCGTTTTTGAGTTTCCCATTTTCTAGTCTAAACCATACCGACTGAGGGAAACCACAGGGGGACTTTGACAATGTTGTAACAATCAACCGATACAACAAAACAACAAGTCAGTGGGTCAACACAGATTGAGAAACGCTGGGGTACCTGACGTCGTGTGGTCCAGAGAGATGTGGAGTGGTTGAGGGCTTCAAACGAGTGCAAGTACAGGTAACGTAACCACTACAGTAGGTCGGTAGAGTAGGAGACTGCGGGAGAAGAGGAAGACGGGAGTTAGAAAGGGTCGTAGTCCGTGAAAAGGTTACTCAGACGACAAGTGTAGTCTACTGGTTTTATGACCGCAAAGTCGAAGTCGTAGTCAGGAAGGTTACCCATAAGTCCCAACTAAAAGGAATTCTAACTGACCAAGCTAGAGGAACGACAGGTTCCCAGAGAGTCAACCGATATGAGGACATATTTTATTTTTCAAACTAAATTTTTCGAGTCTAAACACATAGTCTGGTCTTCACCATCCAACACTCTCTCACTCAACCTCTTTCTACTAGTTTTTCATGTTTAAAGGTCAATATTCCATTTATTTATGATCCCTACATTACATGTTGTCCTAGTCATATTAATTGTGATTACGAAATTAATATATGTATACTATACTTTCTTAAGAGTAGTGTTCCTTTTAAACTAAAATAGAAATTAAAACACAGATACAGTCTACCTACAAGTAATTTGAATCACCATGAGTAAAGTACTACATACCTTCAGTTTAATAATTACGACATGTAGGATATGTCACGAGACGTATTTAATATAGAGTTCTTTCGACCGTCTCTTTTTTCGGGGGGACTATCTAGAACGTACGTAGGTATTGAATTGTGACTTTGAGGTTTAGATTGGAACAAGAAGCCGTTCCTACGGAACATTCGAGAGCAAATTAAGAATCTCTTAAACCATGGTTCAATATGAAAGACTTTGTTCCCCAAGATCTTAGATCCAAAGAGAGACATAGAATAAAGACTATCACCCAATAAAGAAAGATGTGGCAAGTCAAAAAAAAATAAAGAGAAATCCTGAAAATCAAAACGAAGCCTTGAGATTTGCCCTTGACCTCGGGACGAAGGTAAGTGACGGGAAACAGAAGACCGAGATCCAAATTATCGAGGACGATCTAGGGGACACGAGATCAGTCCCAAAGAGGAATGGGACCGGGAAATAGAGAAATGTTTCAGAGGAATTACAACTCCTGACGATGGAATTTGACGATGACAGACATGGTGTGTAAATAGTACAGAAAAAAAAAAAAAGGACTAAAAGAGGTCACTCTTTTGACTCGTTTGATTAAGACCCAGTAAGGGAGACAAAGAAGTAAAATATAGAAACGTGTTTACACACCTTCCAACAATGAATTACTCATAGTCTTTCTGATCCAGTGAGTATCAAAATCATCTTACGACCGAATTCATTGTAACAAGAGAGGTGGTGATGAGTCTGGTCTTTAGGATAACTACTGTCTAAATCGGATCTACCCCTTTATCTCTCCCGTAATCCCACTCAAACGTCGATGACACCCTTTCCCTTCAAAAATAAACAGACACTTGCAAGTATTTCGTTTCAATAAAATCCGATAAAGTTTCCCTTCTAGTTCTCCCTAAAGTCGGTCTCTCGTGCGTATCGACACTGTTTACTAGGACTAAAAACACTTAATGAGATGACTCATTAATTACGTATCTTCTAAAAACTGACTTTTATGGACTAACGGTATTAAAAAGATGAAAAACAGGACAAAAAGGACTAAGAAACATGAAGGATGTTTTAAACTGTGGAAAGTGGAGAAGTAAGTGTAGATCATAAATCCTGATAAAAAGTAAATAGAGACAAAAACAAACAAAAGTATGAAAGAAAAAAGTAATAATTATATGAGTTAGGAAGTATAATTATTTTTCCTTTTACATTTAGAAGGTTCGTAAATTTTTAAACGAAGGAAATTAAACAGTCATGAAAAACGAAAGTACGGTATAATATCGAATTTAAAAATCTACCGTTTTAATCATTAGTTCTCTGAGAATGAAGAACGTTTAGATATTTTAAAGGAGTCAAATTCCAAGATTTACTATTGGTTCCCAAATCGACTCGAATTTGAATAATAATTGATGGTCTTTTCCAAATAAAATAATTAGGTCACTATACACATATATTACAATATCTCTTACAAAACGAATAATTTCTTTGTCAAAAGTTCATGAAACGAGGTAACCGTGTGTATAAATAACTTATAGATGAAAAAAAGTCAATGGAAAGATCCAAGAACACTGATCGTCTCTCTTTTTGTCTCTCACCTCTCTATCTATTGTTGTTGTTTTTTTTGGGGTACTTATTGTGTTTACTAATGTAGTCTCACTACGTAATACTTCTTTTTACTCTGTTACCTTACATTCTCTCTCACTACTTCCCGAATTTACTAATTATACAATTATCATTAGTAAAAATTAAGTAAATTCGTCAGATTATCCTAAATATGTATTGATATCACAAATGCAACTAAGTTTCTAGTAACCTTTTTTTACCTGTAAAAGAAAAATTTGTAGTAAATAGATTATACCTCCTCCAACTACCTTCAAGATCAAAAGGGCGGTAACAGACTCATCGTTGCTGGAGACCTTCCTCGGTCACTACGACACATTATCATAAAACTCGACCCTTTCCAGGGTTGACCTCAAGTGGTAAAGTATTTATAGTAGAAGACATATGGGTTCTGACACAACCAAGATCTCTAAACTGTCCCTCATTCCGTGCCTCTCGAGTTTGTTTGGAATACATGTGGTCCTGGGTCTCTGGGGTGTGTCTGACTTGGTTTTGACACAAACTCACAGAGGACACCCAGTCGTCACCGGACGACGTCCCCGTCCCCGAGACCCACGTCGTCTGGATCCATACCGTATTTGGGAGAACCTCTTCCAGCGGTAATTGGGGTGTTATCTCGACGGTCTTGAATGTGTCCTTACCCCTTTGTCTGAGAACCTCCCCTGTTTATTTTGGAACATGTGTGGTCCTGGGTCCTCTTTACTCGTCACTGGGGTGTCCTCTGACTGGTTCTGAACGGGCACTCACAGGTCCTCAGAGACCGCCTCCGCACCCTACCACCACCGAACGACGTCCTAGTCTCCGTGACTCACGATGTACCATACGTACCCTGGAAAACTTCTCCGTGGTAATAGAAGTAATGGAGGTGGTATCAAACCGGAGTCCAGTTTGTTGTCCCTCCCTTGTGTCGGGACCAATAGTTGTCTTTTAACCTAATTTCGAAATGACTCGTATCATGGAGTGTAGTCTTGTTCTGGTAATGGGGGAGTCAGTCAGAGAGGGTAGTCCTCTGAAGGTATTCGGTGAATAGGCGTAGGTAGTCTTCCGTCTGTCTTACTTTTGGTGTTAGTATCTTTTGATTGGTTTGACTAGTGTACCTGATGTCGGTGCAGATTGAATTACTTTGATACTCGGTACTGTACATCCCGGTAGGTTCTACCTACCCAGTACCACCTCTCAAGACTATTTTGCACCAAGTGACTTCTTCCCTTACCTTTTGGTGAAGTCATAAGTACGGAACTCTTGGGTTACTTGTCATACTTTTCCGTTTTTCTATCCTGTGACTTTCTACTTGAGGGTTCCAACCATCCACGGGTTATACGATGACGTCTAACCACCTCTTTATTAAGGTCTTTCTTACTTCTCTACCTCGGTTTCGTTTTTGTTGTGTGTCAACACATACACTGACCACTACCTTTATTTCAGGTTACGACAGTTCTCGTTGCAACGTATCCTTGGGCCTTACAATCCAGGTACTTAGTTCCGTTTAACCTTCACCAGTTTGTCCTCTACCGTTCTCACTTGTAGTTGTAAAATCCTTAGTCACTTGATTTTACCTGACCTTACCCACTTGAATTGAGTCTACTTGTAATATAGATGACGAGACCTTTTCTTAGGGAATCTTCTTTACCGCATCGGTAGTATCAGTTGTTTTCTCAGGTTTTACGTCATTTACCTACGTTAGAGTTTTTGTTGTCTTACTAGAGATAAGCAAAGGTTCCGTTTGGTTAGTTATAGTACCATTAGATTCAGATACAGGACTGGTCATTACGACTTCTTCGACTCCAACTCACCAATATACTTTCGGATGTTCTCGAAAATCTTGATTGTGGGTTTTTTCTACAGGAAAAGCAATACCCCCTAACCTTGTGTCTTCATCCTTTAGTTCTCTATGGACCTCATTGTCCGTTTAAACCGGAACCTCATATTTTACTTCGTCACGGATCCGATCGTCTCAAAACGGTTCTCTTACGTGATAAGTATTATTTGTCGGAGAAGGTTGTCGTGTTCTCTTCGGAGATGTGTACCTGTAGTGGTCTATCTTATGTCTTTAGTCTAATTAATATAAGAAACGTCGGTTTCTACCTCTTTGAGATATAGCAGTCGTTTTTGTTCTGGTCCTCGACTGACACCGAGTCTAGTATTTGAGGATAACGATTTAAGTCTGAAGTTAACTTCTTTCATCCCTTTTAGTGATCTGGTACGTCCATACCGGACTTAATTTAGGGAATACTAATATGTCACCTTCACTATTTATCTAAGTTCCCTAATCTAGACTATCCGTCTCACGGACTTTTAGATACCTACCTCCTAGCACTGAAACATATTCTCCGGTACTAGTTCTGGTAGGGGTACTTTTTCTTTACATTTTGCCGTCTTATAACCTTTATTTTCGTTTTTATTTGTTTACCCTGGATTAATTTGAATTTTCGAAGACGTGTTGTTTCCTTTGATATTCGTTCCACTTTTCCGTCGAAAGTCTTACCCTCTTTTATTATCGTTTACTTCGTTGCCTATTACTTAATTAGAGTTTTTATTTGTTCGTTGAGGACGTCGAGTTAAGGTCTTTTTATTTGATGGATTAGTTTTTTACCCGGTTTCTTGATTTGTCTGTAAAGGGGTTTCTTCTGCATGTCTACCGATTGTTTGTGTATTTTTCTACGGGTTGTAGTGAGTAATAGTCTCTTTACGTTTAGTTTTGGTGTTACTTCATGGTAAAGTGTGGTCAGCCTTACCGACGATAGGTTTTCACATGTTCGTTATTTACGACCTCTCCCACACCTCTTTTCCCTTGGAAGAATGTGACAACCACCCTTACGTTTGATCATGTCGGTGATACCTCTTGTTACACCACTAAGGAATTTTTTGACCTTTATCTTGACGGTATACTGGATCGTTAGGGTGACGACCCGTATGTGTGACTCCTTTGGTCTTAACTTTCTCTGTGCACATGGGGTTACAAGTAGTGTCGTGACAAATATTATCGGTCCTGTACCTTCNCACTAAGGAATTTTTTGACCTTTATCTTGACGGTATACTGGGTCGTTAGGGTGACGACCCGTATGTGTGACTCCTTTGGTCTTAACTTTCTCTGTGCACATGGGGTTACAAGTAGTGTCGTGACAAATATTATCGGTCCTGTACCTTCGTTGGATCTACAGGTAACCATCTACTTACCTATTCTTTCGTCACCATGTATGTGTGTTACCTCATAATGAGTCGGTAATTTTTCTTATGTAAGCTTAGTCAAGATTACTCCACCTACTTTGAGTTCGGATAATATGTCTCACTTCATTCGGTCTCTCTTTTTGTGGTTATGTCATATGATTGTGTATATATACCTTAAATCTTTCTACCATTGTTATTGGGACATACACTCTGTCGTTTCCCTGTCTATATATCTTGTCAGAAAGCCTGAGACACCCTCTCCCACTCACACCCTACTAAACCCTCTTACCGTGACTTTGTACATTTAATTGTACACTTTACTTATCGGTCAGGTCCGAGTTACGTACTATGTCCCACGACCCCCGACCATATGACCCTACTGGGTCGCCCTACCCTTCCCCTCCCTCCCCCCTCCCCTCTAGTCCTAACCATGGTGTACATGTGGGTACCGCCTAGATACAGTTACATACCGTTTTGGTTATGTTATAACATTTCATTTTTTTTTTTTTTTAATTTATTTAAAGTTTAACTTCTTATTACTCGTTTAATGATATGTGAGTGATGGATAAAAAAATTTAAAAAACAGGAAAAATAATTTTATTTACTTCATAAATGTCTAATTTGATTTGTTATTTCCACCTCGGAAACAGTGAGACCTCCGAGATGTCGTCGGGTTTGGACCCTTATTAAAGTACCAAATTTTGGGAATATTGGAGGAATCGGACAAGGTATACCGTTCTCTTTCGGGGTTAGGTAGGTCATTTCTACAGATGGGTTTGGACATTCGTTCTTTTAGGTAAACGAAAACCGGATACTGATTTTAGTTAAAGGGTCAGGAGAGGTCCTATAAAAGGTGTAACAACATTGGGTCCAAAGTGATCGAAAAGTCAGAAACCCAACAAAAAGACTATTTGGAGTGTAGAGAATTATTACAAGAAATTCCAAAAGTAATGTAAAAACGGAAGTTTATTCGCTCTTCGGTGGACTATTCATAAGAGTTATGGATTCACTTTTGAGACTACATTGGAAATCCTTAAAAGGTAACTCGTAAAAGTCCTTAGTGGTTAACAGGAAGGAACCTGATATTGGTAGGAAATAGTCATTAGAAACGAGAAGGAAAAAAGTATGGAAAAATTAAGAAACCAAACTATTCGATGTCCAAAAACTACTCCAGGAACCCCAACACAGGAGTGAGAGTTCCTGTATAGAAAGGAAAGTCATTGTTTGTCTAATTTGAGACTGGGGTACACTTCCGAATTTCGTCCTCGGACGTCCTCTTGTCAAACTTCTCACAACTTTTGGAAAACTCAGAGACCTCTGGTTTGATCGAACAACCAAACCCGGTAACTCAAAGTGAACGTTCAAATGTATTTCCGACCCACTTAAGGGGTATTGAACCTTAAGTTTCCACCGTTATCGGGTATCCGATTTTTAGGAGAGTTAACAAAATTTCAATATCCATCCCCTTTTTATAAATCGATCAATTCTTATAGTCTGTTATTTCATATTCCTAATCCGTGGTGTCTGACATTTACTTGGTATGGGAGAAAATAACAGACATTTAGAACTTGGTCAGAGGTAAAAATAGTAAACTGAAAAAATGTGGGTTTTATTCTCACAACACACCTGACAATGTCTCTTAACTATCGGGAACAAGGAAATTTACAAATTACTACACAAAATTGAACCCAAAATCACCTATGACGAAAAATACACCTCATCCGCCCCCAGAAACTCGAACTATTACTGTCCTTGTCGAAAAAACGAACTAGGTGTCAAAAAGGTAGTCGAGTGTGAGATCCTAAACGTAAAACAAACTAATTACCCTCTTTTACTCTCCCGAGGTATAAGTACTTTTGTCTCCGTACCTGGAACGAGTCATATAGGGAGAGGTTTTCCCCACTCCCTCTGAGACTGTACTAGTCTTTGAGTACACTTTTGTCGTGTCTCAGGGTCAAAATCGAATCTCCTGTTAATCTATTATTTCAAACCGAGCAGGTCTGTAAGGGTAGTGTCTTAACCTAACCCCTCTTTCACCCGGTCCCCGAAATCATTCGTGTCTCATACAACGGGGTCACAGATTTTCCTTTAGCTGAGCAACCGGGGGGTCAGTAATTATGGGTCCAAAGGAGTCCACATTAATCCTGCCCTCGAACACACCCCCGGTGACCCGTGGAAGTCAGGACTAACAGAACTCTCATACTGGGGTCCCCGGACACGGAGACTCCCATCAGAGAAGAGGTGACATCAGGAAACGTCTGGTCTGTATCTCGGTCCCCACCGAATCTGTGGATTCCCGTTAGGATGAACTCTGCGAGGAAGAATTATTGTTCGGATAGGGAAAAAAGTGGACAAGGGAAGACCCGTAAAAAGAAGGCCTATAAAGTCTCATTAGACTGTCGGTAGTGATTCCGAAATCAGAAAGGGATCAGTGAAAACAAAAAGAAGGATAAGAGACGGTATTATTTGACAGACTTGGTCAACATTCACTTTCACTTCAGCGAGTCAGTACAGGATGAGAAACGTTGGGGTACTTGACATCGGATGGTCCTAGGAGGTAGGTACCATAAAATGTCCGTTCTCATGACCTCGCCCAACGGTAAAGGAAGAGGTCCCCTAGAAGGACTGGGTCCCTAGTTTGGGTCCAGAAGGTGTAACATCCATCTGTGAAATGGTAGATTCGGTGGTCCCTTCAGGCATTTTCGAATAGATTTCTGATTAAACCAGGTATTCGGATAAAATCACCGAACGTCTCTTATAGACTCACTCTTTAGATAGAAAATTCTAGTGAGGAGGGAGACATGAAAGACCGAGTTAGGCCACTTAGACGTTTCCCGAAGGACATCAGGTAGATCCTTAAATGGTCCTTGAAGGAAGAGAGGGAATTGTTGTATATTCAACAATATACAGTCGGTCTGAATCGTATAAATTTCAGAATCGCACGTGGGTGAACTCTGAAAGTTCTTATGTAGACCGTTTCACCGAGACTAGGGCGGAAGGAAAGCGGGACAATATCAGGGTCAGACCGAGACAACACCCCTACCAGACTAAGGGTCATCCCTCCCCGTGGGTAGAGTAGAAGGGAGAAAAAACAACTAAATAATGGTTCCGTGAGTAGAGGTATCCGTTGTCGAAAGGGGGTTTTGAGTTCAAAGACTTAATTCCCTATCGTAGACAGGGTCCTATATGGGTTCATTCCAATTGGAGACCCCTAGTTTGAATAGGGTCAAAATTTTTATGTAAAGTTTCCCACCAGACCTTGACGATCGAGGGTAAACATTCTCTCCTTTTTCGTTGCAGATCGTGGGAACAAAAAAGGGTGCCCTCCACAGGGAGGGACAAGATGTACCCCCTCACCCCCACCTCTGTCTGAAAGGTGACTTCGAAAGGAAGAGATCCGTCTGAGTCAGACTAGAATGGGTACGTCCGTGAAACGAGTAAGGGGAGTCGACAGGAGTAAGACGGTAACTCCGCCCCGTCACGACCTGGACTGTGTAGGGTTTGACTAAAGGTCAAGAAATGGTAGTTCTGGAGACAAGGTCTTACAAAGCGGTCGATTCTGGGGATCCCCTTCGTAGGTAGAAGGTACACGGACACGTGTAAGGGCCCGTATAAGGACTGACGTCATCTTCACCACTCAGTACTTCCCTACTTGTTGTCTTTGTTGTTGCTTTTTGGTTCTACAGAGTTGTAACTCACAACGGTGTGGTCACATACACTATCGTTTTCTCCACCACCTCCTAACCGGTCACTCCTTTTTCACTAAAAACACGAACAAAAACATACGGAGCCCGAGCGATAGTCAGTGTGTGTGTCTGTGTGGTGTCTCGATCATTTCATTTCGTCTTTTACACATATGACTCTTCCGTCTCTCCGATCTCGAGGTTCACAGGAACGGAATAGAACTTCTACGACTAGTGGGTTCTACTATCGACTACCATTTACCACAACCTAAGTACTCGAGGCTTCCTCTCGTAAAGTGAAGACCTGGTTTCTGTGTCGAAGTCAGTGAGTCTCGAAACACACCGTTTTCAAAATAATGTCTCTTCTTCCCTTATTTCTTTCGAAGACTGTATATCTTATTTTACGAATGAGAAAAGAGGAGGAACTCCCGGAGGCTGAGGAATGGTTGGACGGATTCTTAATCGAGAGAGTTTGTCTATATTCGAACTTGTTTGAGACCTTCTATCATTTCCTGGTCCCTTCGGACCGGACGAAGTCAAGTACCCCAGCGTGTCTCAACCTCTCCTGAATCGGTGACTTGTTGTTGTCACAACTTAAACAAGTAGAAACACTAAAATGACCCAAATACATTCCCTTATAGGAACAAGATTCTTTTGTGTGTAACTTCACAAATCACCGTAATCCTTGTATTACAGACGACAACGACGATTCAACGAAGTCAGCACAGGTTGAGACACGCTGGGTATCTGCCGTCGGGTGGTCCGAGGGGACAGAGACCCTAAAAGGTCCGTTCTTGTGACCTCACCCAACGGCAAAGGAAGAGGTTACGTACTTTCACTTTTCACTTTCACTTCAGCGAGTCAGTACAGACTGAGAAGTACTGGGGTACCTGACGTCGGATGGTCCGAGGAGACGGGTACCCTAAAAGGTCCGTTCTCGTGACCTCACCCCACGGTAACGGAAGAGGATTACAGACGGTGAATAAGAGTTAACAACACATATAGAAGTGTACAAACTCTCTCTCTCTCATATTATTTCGTTTACCTCATTTAAAAATTGTTGAGTCCCTTAGAACCATTTTCTTATACCTTCAAGAACATGATTAGAACGTTAAAAGGAGATTTTAATTAGTTGTATTTTGTAAAGATTTTCGATACTTATTTTAATATGAATTTTATCTAGTGACCAGGTTTCCCTGGAAGATAAAAATGAACCAACATTGGGGTTAATTTTTTTTTAGGTTTTGATTTTATTGTTTTTAATTATTCAAATTCTCGAAAACATCAGATAAAAATATGAACTCATATAAAACGAGAAAGATTACAGTAGATACTTTCGTAGTCAAGATAATTATACATTAGGTACGGGTTTAACTATAGGTTGATATCTAAAATAAAAGGAGTTCAAAACACCGGAATACTGGACTGAATCACTATTTTGATGACTGATGAAGATGACGAGTTCAATGTATAGAAACCTATGATGTCACTCACCGCAGATATGATCCTGGACAAGGAAAGAAGAATATTAGGAGAATGATAATGTAATACTGAAAAAACAGTAATGTCACTACAATACTAAAGTACCTGTATTAGAAAAGAAATCTAAGACTAAAAAATAACGAAGGGACTGTAAAATTTATGGTTTCCATTTATAAAAAAAATCAGACAGTACTAAGTAATCTATTATAACGTTACACAATATTTTCACAAAGACATAAATTATTGTCACGAAAGACGTAGAGACGTAACATCAAATATGTTTCAATCGATTCATCTTAGAAGTAGACTTCGTTCTATAGTGTGATTTCATTGACAAATCAAAAAATTTTAACTTATCCTCAATTTTCGTTTGATAAATCCTCTACTACCTTTCGGGTCACTGATATCGACATATCCCAATTTTAGTAATGGTATCGAGTTTGAAATCTTATTTATAGTCCAGTTTCGTAGGTCGTATATGATCTATAAGTAAATAAAGGAATAACATTATCTATTTCATAAAATAATTTACCAAAATAAAATCTATGTATATGTATAAATTAAGAAATTTTGAACTTAATCCTAAATTCACTTAATATGAGTTTAAAGTTTGAATGATACTGGAAGTCGTTTGTATACTCCGTCTACCTATAGTAGAGTCCAGAATGAATACAGATTACAGGGGAATTGAAAGAAAGGTGAGGGGAGTTGTGATGTGAGTTTACATACGAAAGTACGACAATACTTAGTGTTAGAACTAAAACCCCCAGGTTTTAAAAATTAATTTACTACCCTACTTAGATTAACGATTACCCTCCGTTTGTAGGTTCATTGTCATGATAAGTGTTTGGTTCCAGGGACTAAAGTGGAATCACATTTAGAATCCGTTTATCCTCCCTAAACACTCTATCTCGTTTGGAACCATAATGGTGTACCCTTGAACCGAAGCACACAGAAGTAAAAACCGAGCAAATATATTCAGAAACCAATCAAGACTAAAGACTTTGTCTCTACAATCACTATTCACAATGACATCATATCTAAAACGTCTGTCACCTTAAGTTTAAACCGAGTAACAAATTTTTCTTATGACGGATGTAGTACTCTAAACGTGAATCTCGTTTCAATTGTACCAGTGTTCCGATTTTTTTAGAGTTTATAGATAAAAGGAAGATCGGGTAGACCGGTTAGTAAAGTGACAATCAACCTCTACTTGATATAACTGGAAACTATAAGAAGACCTTCAACCTTTCCTTTATCGTCGTTATAAGGCCGTTCCACACCCTTACCTTACTCTTTTCAGTCGTACACAAAACTGAAAATTAATATTGAAAAGACGTCACATCATTTCTTCACGAAACTTTTCTTATCCCGTAAAAAGTGACACATACTTAAGTTATAGAATAACGAAACATCATATAAAAAGGACAGTTCACGACTTACACCAACAGGAAAACCTATTACGTAAAAACAAACGAAAGTCTATAATACTTTCTAGAGGATATATTGGAAAACCAAAGAAATCCTGAATTTCTCCCAACCTCTTCACTGTTTTCAAACACCCCTTTTTTTTTCTGGGGTTAAGTCCGTGAAAACAAAATATAGAGAAGATCCATTCCGTCGAGATCCTAATCGATAATTATCGAGATAGTCTTATTTGGTTCGGAAACCATGTCAAATGAAAGAGGACGAAGACAAAAAGGACGACGGTCGAAGGATCTTCTACATAATAAAAGAGGGAGAGAAAGTCCTCTTCACCTAAGGAGGGGAGAAACAGGGGAAAAAATTCGGACAGGTCACCCCCACCGAGAGAAAACTCCTATGGTCCCCTCCGTGACACTCACTGTCCTGTGTACAACGTTACTCGTTCTACACGAGTATTCAGTAGCTTCTCTGTCGGACCAAACTCTTTACTAAGAACAACTCCGTAAAATTCTCTCTTTCCTCTATTTAGAATACAACATAGATATCATAACGGTCACGTAGAGTGATCTATACGGTCCGGGAGTAAGAAGTAGACGGGGTTCAAATTTTAAACTTATAAGTAATGATAGAAGATCAGAAACTCTAAGGGGAGGCACTTAAACACTGTATACAGGACCACATTATTATTTGAAATGAATGAGAAAAGAACCAACTGAGACTCACGAAAATAATCAATGTTAAAATAAAATAAGGAGAAATTAAAAAGGTAAAATCAGGGAGATGATAGAAGATGTATGAGTGTATATAATAATCACGATGGTGTGGTAGTTCAAACGAACACTTACTCCTGTTAAATTTTTGAATTTCGATTCACAAAGAGTCAGACATCAGGTATAAAAGATGTAATGGATACAAAAGATGTAAAAATGCAATTACTCGAAAGGACTTAAATTTAATTTTAAATTTCGTTTGACTTATAAATAAAAAGTAAGTATGTATCTACATAAGTTGTTTATAAATGATATACGACCAACGATCATGCCACATCTAAGACTAAAGAAGTCGGTTCATGTCCTCTTAATCGACGTCTTCAACTAATATCTGGTAAGATAAACGAAAAAGACAAACCCTAAAAGTTCGTAGGATAAGACTCAGAATCTAATGTCTGTGTTATATATTTTTGATCATAAAGACTCAAGGAATCTTAAGACCACCAAATAGAATGATAACGCAAATATAAACCCTACGACACTAAATATTTAGGACATTATAGTCACACGAAGGGAACACAGAGTTGACCATTTCTTAGGTGGACGTTACGTCCACTGGACCAAAACTAGGGACCCAACCCTTCTAGAGGACCTCTTCCCTTTACGATGGGTGAGGTCATAAGACCGGACCTCTTAAGGTACCTAACATATGAGGTACCCCAACGTTTCTCAGCCTGTACCAACTCGCTGAAAGTGAAGTCAAATGAAGTGAAAAGTATAGTTACCTTTTTGAAATATAGTATTAGAATTATTACCGGGTGAGAACTGCAAAGTTTCTTTATCAATTTTTATTATTCAATAACAAGTCAGCGATTCAGTACAGACTGAGAACACTGTGGTACCTGACATCGTACGGTCCGAAGGGACAGGAAGTGGTAGAGGACCTCAAACGAGTCTAAGTTCAAGTGACTCAGCTACGGTAGGTTGATAGAGTAGGGGACAACGGGGAAGAGGAAAACAAAAGTCAGAAAGGGTCGTAGTCCCAGAAAAGGTCACTCAACCTAGAATCGTAGTCCACCGGGTCTCATAACCTCGAAATCGAAATCGTAGTCAGGAAGGTTACTTATAAGTCCCAACTAAAGAAAGTCCTAACTGACCAAACTAGAACGACAGGCTCTATCACTTGTAGTTTTTACCGAGTTAGGAGAAGTCAATTACGATAAATAAGACTGTCTTATAATCGTTGTTAGTTGGCAGTTCGATATTTCTTTACCAGTTAATTTTATACTATTTACCGAATCAAGTCAAGTCAAGTCATCGAGTCAGCACAGGCTGAGAAACGCTGGGGGACTTAGCGTCGTGCGGTCCGAAGGGACAGGCAGTAGTTGAGGGCCTCAAGTGAGTCTGAGTGCAGGTAACTCATTCACTACGGTAGGTCGGTAGAGTAGGAGACAGTAGGTGAAGAGGAGGACGGGGGTTAGGGAGGGTCGTAGTTTTAGAAAAGGTTACTCAGTTGGGAAGCGTACTCCACCGGTTTCATGACCTCAAAGTCGAAATCGCAGTAGGAAAGGTTTCTTTGTAGTCCCGACTAGAGGAAGTCTTACCTGACCAACCTAGAGGAACGTCAGGTTCCCTGAGAGTTCTCAGAAGAGGTTGTGGTATCAAGTTTTCGTAGTTAAGAAGTCACGAGTCGGAAGAAGTGTCAGGTTGACAGTGTAGGTATGAACTGATGACCTTTTTGGTATCGGAACTGATCTGTCTGGAATCAGCCGTTTCATTACAGAGACGAAAAGTTACACGATAGATCCAACCAGTATTGAAAAGAAGGTTCCTCATTCACAGAAAATTAAAGTACCGACGTCAGTGGTAGACGTCACTAAAACCTCGGGGGGTTTTATTCAGACTGGGACAAAGGTGTCAAAAGGGTAGATAAAGGGTACTTCACTACCCTGGTCTTCAGTACTAGAAACAAAAGACTTACAACTCGAAATTCGGTTGAAAAAGTGAGAGGAGAAAGTGAAAGTAGTTCTCCGAAAACTCAAGGAGGAGTGAAAGACGGTATTCCCACCACAGTAGACGTATAGACTCCAATAACTATAAAGAGGACTGTTAGAACTAAGGTCGAACACAAAGAAGGTCAGGTCGCAAAGAATACTACATGAGCCGTATCTTCAATTTATTCGACCCACTGTCATATGTCGGATCTGCATGAGGAAAAGGATAAACCTTGGTCAGACAACAAGGTACAGATCAAGATTTACAACGAAGGACTGGACGTATACCCAAAGAGTTCTCCGTCCAGTCCACCAGACCATAAGGGTAGAGAAAGTCTTAAAAGGTGTCAAATAACACTAGGTGTGTCAGTCTCCGAAACCGTATCAGTTATTTCGTCTTCATCTACAAAAAGACCTTGAGAGAACGAAAAAGGTACTAGGTCGCCTACAACCGGTAAACTAGAGACCAAGGAGACGGAAAAGATTTTGGTCGAACTTGTAGTCCTTCAAGTACCAAGTGTATAACGACTTCGGACCGAACCTCTTAAAAATCGTACTGAAATGATCGTACACTCTACTCGAGTTAACACACCATTAAACTTGTAAGAAACCGTAACGGAAAGAAACCCTAACCTTACTTTTGACTGGAAAAGGTCAGGACACCGGTGACGACTCAAAAGGTTTAAACGACCCTATAACTCACGTCGTGAAAATGTCGTAGTAGAAGGTCCTAAACTTTGTCGAGGTGACCTTAAGGTAGTGGAGGTAATCGAAACAAACATCACTACGAAGGATTCCGGGTGAACTGAAGTGTGAGATCTACTTACTAGAGTGGCAGTACTAATAGACCCAGTACTACTAGAAAAAACATGTCAAAAGACACATAAGAACGGTGGAGAAAAATTATAGAAGACGAAGACAATCCAGGTATGGTAAAGACAGGAAATAACTCAGGTAGAAACGCACTTTACAAGGGAACCATGGAGACTAAAAGAACTTCTCTAGAGATCAGAAAGAGTAAGACAAGAAAAGGAGATAAAGAAGCGTAACTAGCGACTCCTTCCGAAAGAACAGAGAAGAACGATAAGAAACCTTGAGACGTAAGTCTACGAATATAGAAAGGAAAAGAGGAAACAAAAAGTGAAGAGAAGAAAAGTGTCGATAAACATTCCGGAGGGGTCTGTCGGTAAAACGAAAAAACGTAAAGAAAAGATACCCCTACCAGAACTAGGGACAGAGGATATGTTACAGTACTTGGAGTAAGGTATCAAGTAGTCCGTGAGATAGATAGTCTAGATCCGGGAATTTAGATAAAGAGTGAAGGTGACATATTAATATTCCCTAAACTAAATCCAGTATGGACTTACCAGAACACCAAAAGGGATGAAAGAACTTAAATTAAGACTTAAACCATTATTCTTCAAGTACTAGACTCGGTGTCAGTCGAGGACCAGAACAAAAACAACTGAGATATCTCGAAGAGGTAGAAACCGACGTTTCTTACATTAGTTAGACTAAAGTCACTATTTACCGAATATTCTTGTAATTTGTTGACAAAGTAACTCTTGACACACCGTCCTAATAAGAAGTCGTATCCTTTTACAAATATTACAATAATATCCAGACAAAGGGGTCATTTGTCCGAGACTCTACCTCTGGATACGAGTCTTTCCGATAACCTATCACGAGAATCCCAGTTACTGGATTGTTCTGTTTAGTTTCATCCAAAGTCATGGACTTTTATCAGGAGACACGAAGTATTGTGGTGGGAAATGAGTAGGAACGTACTTTAAAAGTACGTTCTTCCATACAGAAGTATCGAATCGTCAAAATACTGATAAAGGGACATTCATACACTTCTTTCATCTTACCCCCTCTCTCTTCAATTTGACGAAACGTTTCCGTGTTAGTGTTGTTTACAGAGTCGATTAGGGAAATCTTAACAGGGGGTGACTCCGTTCCTATAGAACGGAAACATAATGTCGAACGGTGGAAGGTTTGGTTTGATTGAAGACCTAAGTCCGACTGGACCCCTTTCCTACCTGTAACCCGGTACGTCAAGAGAAGTTAACTTTCGTCAAGGGTCTCGTTCTGAGTCGGACCTCGACTATCGAATTGTACGAGGGTCGTAGATGATATCTACTTTATAATGTGTTTTCCTTTTTTTATGTGTTTACAAAATACATGTAATAATACTTAAGGTGACATTATATACATACTCACTCACTCACTCACTCACTCACTTTCAGTGAGTCGGTACAGGCTGAGAAACACTGGGGTACCTGACATCGGGTGGTCTGAGAAGAGACAGGTACCCTAAGAGGTCCGTTCTTATGACCTCACCCAACGGTAAGGGAAGAGGTCCCTTACATACATACTCATGTATGTATAGTATGTATGTATAACCCTCTCCTGTGTCTTTTTACTTGTGTCGTCATGACGTTTTGACTTCATCCACTAGGTCATAAATCCTACGACGTGAAGGTGACGTCGTCCCACGTGTCACTGGAGACCAACCTACAATCCGTTATACCGGTTTTTTTTTTTTTTCACTCACTTAAGTATTCTTGTATCGAAAAACAGTTTATTCGGTAATTCACTTTTTATAACATCAAAGGTAATGTCATAGTCTTCTTGAGTTCACATATAACAGAAACATAGAGGGTTAAAATTTTCTAATGATAAAAATAATTAATAACTTACAGAGTCCGAAAGAAGACACAAGATAAACACCTTATAGAAGTCCACACCATACTGTTTGTATCGAGTCACAACGACAGTCCAAGTGAAATTCTATCATTGTGTATACTTGTCAACGAGACGAAACCGATCAAAGTCGGTAAGGATCCCACCGGAGTGGATACTCCGTTTTCTTCGTTACCAGCACCCAAGTCAGGGATACATACGGTAACTATGAAAAAAGTGTCGGAATTTAATGAAAGTATGGGTTGTATTGTAGAATATACATACACTAGTTTTCCTTTAATCCTTACTTTTTTACACTTACCTTGTCCCATTTATTTAGTTTACACTATGACTTTTTCTCAAACTTTAACATTTTATATGTCTAAAAACAATTAAAATAGATAAAAGTTCTTGTGTTGAAAATAAGGTTTTCAATTAGGAGAGACACGTTTAACCTATCTCCGTATCGAGGATTCTGACAATCTTGTCAACTCCTCCCACTTAGTATTAAATCACTAATATTTTTCGTATCATTTTTCAGTAATTGTCACTACTTGTAAAGACTCATTCGGGAGAATCCTATGTAGTAACACTTCTAATACGAGAAGACCCGAAAAGACCACTGAGTCACCATTTTTAGGTGGACGTTACGTCCTCTGGACTCAAACTAGGGACCCAACCCTTCTGGGGGAACTCTTTCGTTTCCGATGGGTGAGATCATAGGAACGGATCTCTTAAGGTACCTGTCTCCTCGGACCACCCGATGTCAGGTACCCCGTGTTTCTCAACTTTTGCTGACTTGTAGATTCGTGTTCAGTAAGTAACACCGGAGGTTAAACTTAACCCGGTCAATAGTGATCGTCTTTAGTATTAGGTAAATAAACGTATTATTAAGAGAAGGAATTTAAGAATCGGTGGTTCATTTTCTGACCATTTTTCACGTCCGTACTCTTTATGGTTCTCATGTAGAGACCCCCTCTAAACTTTCGGACACTCTGTAACTGTATAAAAGTGTCACACCGACCACGTAAAGTCTTCACCCCTGGTCCACACCCATGTTCCGACTCCGTCTACGAAGACATTGAGGAGAAGAATTAATCGAGTAGAAACATGTAAAAAACTTAGACATGGTGTGACAACACCCTGACAGCCGAATCACAGAATGTGTCGCTGTATAGTCCTACGATTCCTTCCTTCTGGCACTTTACACTACTCGAGAATCAGTGGACTGTCCACCCGTGAAGACTACCGTTCGTATCGTGTCTCGGGACTATTCCGGTGTACTAATATCTACACGACGGGACTCAGACAGGTAAAGAAGCAAGTGTGAACCCCGACGAATAACCGTTTCCCTGTTCTTAAACAGTTTCCTATTCGTAAGTGTGGATAATTTAATCAGTAAATCATATTGAACGGGTGTGAATGCATTTTTGTGGACGGTCGCTTGTAACCTCCCGTACTTTTTATCGTCACCTTTTCGATATACGTACGAGTACGTGGGTATGTTCGTAGATATAAGTAATATCTATAATGTATTATATATAGAATACACTATACATATATAATATATATCTCTACACCAGTCAGTGTGTGTCGGTATAAACAAATAAGTAATTGACTATGAAAGTAGATAAGTAAGTTTTTTTAATGATCTTTGTCCGTGACACGGTCCCTAATCCTAATGTTATCACCAGAAACAAATCAAAGAGTTTACACAGTAAAATCAAAGAGAAGGCTCTACGAACGTATGTACAAGGAAACCTGATCTTACCGAAAAGAAAGGAGGAAGAACCGATGGATCCATTTAAAATACTTAGAAAGTCTACACAGTGGAAAATTTCTTACAAAGGAAACTTGGTCACTAGTATAATCCAGGGTCAATATACGAGAGTATCCTAAGACATGGAGTAGTAGAATTATGAATAGTATTACACTAAAGAGACATGTCAACAACCCAATACACATGTTAATGACCTAATGTGATAGAAAGAGTATCGAGTTATGCCCATTCTAGGTGTAGATAAGACTTGTGGTATCAAAGAAATCACGAGGGACTCTGACTATGTCTTGTCTACAATAGAAAAAATTTTTATTTAATTACTTATCAGTTTTCCTGTAGTTAAAACAAAAGTTTCTCTAAGAGGCCAACTCCCCCACCCGGACGATCATAGACAACACACTATTTATAATCCTTCATGAGACCTTTAGTTTCTTAACCTCCGTAGATAGACTCGGATACTAACAGTTCCTTTCAAAAGACCTTCTTAAACCCACATTCATAGACGTTCTAGTCAAGTCAACAAGTCAAGTCAAGTGAGTCAGTACAGGTTGAGAAACACTGGAATACTTGACGTCGTACGGTCCGAAAGGTAGTAGTTGAGGGTTTCGAATGAGTTTGAGTACAGGTAACTCAGTCACTACGGTAGGTTGTAGATTAGAAGACAGCAGGGGAAGAAGAGGACGAAAGTTAGAAAGGGTCGTAGTCTCAGAAAAGTTTACTCAGTCAAGAAGTGTAGTCCACCGGTTTCATATCCTCAAAGTCCAAGTCGTAGTCATGAAGGTCACTTATAAGTCCTGACCAAAGGAAATCCTAACTGACTAAACTAGAGGAACGTCAGGTTTCCTGAGAGTTCTCAGAAGAGGTTGTGGTATGAAGTTTTCGTAGTTAAGAAACCACGAGTCGAAAGAAATACCAGGTTGAGAGTGTGGGTATGTACTGATGACCTATTTGGTATGGAAACTGATCTGTTTGGAAACAACCATTTCATTACAGAGACGAAAAATTATACGACAGAACAAACCAGTATCGAAAAGAAGGTTCCTCGTTCGTAGAAACTTATAGTACCGACTTCAGTGGTAGACGTCACTAAAACCTCGGGGTTTCTTATTTCAGACAGTAGTAACGGTAACAAAGGGGTAGACAAACGGTACTTCACTACCCTGGTCTACGGTACTAGAATCAAAAGACTTACAACTGAGAATTCAGAAAATTTGAAAAAGTGAAAGTAGTTCTTCGAGAAGTCAATAAAAAGTGAAAGACGGTATCTCACCACAGTAGACGCATAGACTCCAATAACTATAAAGAGGGTCGTTAGAACTAAGGTCGAACACGAAGTAGGTGGGCGTAAAACGTATTATATGAGACGTATCTTCAACGTCCCACTGTTATATGTCGGGACTACATGAGCAAAGGGTTAAACCTTGGTCAGACAACAAAGTACAGGTCAAGATTGACAACAAAGAACTGGACGTATGTCTAAAGAGTCCTCCGTCCATTCCACCAGACCATAAGGGTAGAGAAGTTCTTAAAACTGTCAAACAACATTAGGTGTGTCAGTTTCCGAAACCTCATCAGTCATTTCGTCTTCATCTCAAAAAAAAACCTTGAAAGAACGAGAAAGTGTACATTGTTACTTCAGTAAGTTTTAAACCTTTCATCATACAGATTTTAGTAACGTCTACCAATGACGTCGATACTTTTATTTTCTGAGAACGAGGAACGTTCTTTCCGATACTGTTCGGATCCGTCGTATAATTTTTCGTCTCTGTAATGTAACGAATTTCTTGAGGTATAACATTTTCTATACCACAAACGTCATCAGTACGTATAGTTATTAGAGTCTATACGTCTACTGTAGTGGGAATACCGTCTTTCACTTCTCCTTGAGTTTTCGGAGAACTACTTTCACTTTCTCCTCTCGCTTTTTCAACCGAATTTCGAGTTGTAAGTTTTTTGCTTCTAGTACCGTAGACCAGGGTAGTGAAATACCCTTTACCTACCCCTTTGTCGCCTTTGTCACAGTCTGAAATAAAAGCCCCCGAGGTTTTAGTGACGTCTACCACTAACGTCGGTACTTTAATTTTCTGCGAATGAGGGACCTTCCTTTCAATACTGGTTGGGTCTGTTGTATAACTTTTCGTCTCCGTAATGAAACGGTTGTTTCCAGACAGATCAGTTACGATACCAAAAAGGTCACCAGTACATACCTACACTCTCAACCTGACACTTCTTCCGACTCGCGGTTTCTTAACTACGAAAACTTGACACCACAACCTCTTCTGAGAACTCTCAGGGAACCTGACGTTCCTCTAGGTTGGTCAGGTAAGACTTCCTCTAGTCGGGACCCACAAGAAACCTTCCTTACTACGATTTCGACTTTGAGGTCATGAAACCGGTGGAGTACACTTTTCAACTGAGTAACCTTTTCTGAGACTACGACCCTCCCTAACCCACGTCCTCCTTTCCCCTTGTTGTCTCCTACTCTACAGACCTACCGTAGTGGCTGAGTTACCTGCACTCAAACTCATTTGAGGCCCTCAACCACTACCTGTCCCTCCGGACCGCACGACGTTAAGTACCCCAATATTTCTCAGCCTGTACTGAGTCACTGACTTAAATTGATTTGACATACCTGTACTCTCAACCTGGTAATTCTTTCGACTCACGATTTCATACCTACGAAAACTTGACATCACAACCTCTTCTGAGAAAATTCACAGGAACCTAACGTTCTTCTAGTTTGGTCAGTTGGGATTTCCTTTAGTCAGAACTTATAAGTGACCTTCCCGACTACGACTTCGACTTCGAGGTCATGCAACCGGTGGACTACGTTTCACAACCGAGTAACCTTTTCTGGGACCAAGACCCTTACTAACTTCCGTCTCCTCTTCCTCTGTCTCTACCAACGTACCGTAGTGACTGAGGTACCTGTACTCAGAATAGTTTAAACCCTCTAACACTTCCTGTCCCTTCGAACCACACGACGTCAGGTACCTCAGCGTTTTTCAACCTGTACTGACTCACAGACTTGTTGTTGTACCTTGAGTTATATTTTTTTATTTGTAGGGTTAGGTTTTTGCCCAACTTCTAGATTTCACCGTTGAGAGGCTTCTCATGTTTGTCTACTGGTAATGTGTGTACGTTTCTACGAGTTGTAGTCATTAATAATCTCTTTAAGTTTACTTTTGACGTTACTTAATAGTGGAATGTGGAGAACCTTACCAGTAGTAGTTTTTTTTTAGACGACCCTTTTGACCAGTTGGTGAACATTTTCTTACTTTGATCTAGTGAAAGATAGTGGCATGTGTTTTTATTTGAGTTTTACCTAATTTCTAGATTTACATTCTAGTCTTTGATATTTTGAGGATCTCCTCTTGTATCCGTTTTGTGAGAGTCTGTATTTAGTGTCGTCCTAGGAGATACTAGGTGGAGGGTCTTAAGACCTTTATTTTCGTTTTTATTTGTTTACCCTAGATTAATTTTAAATTTCGAAGACATGTTGTTTCCTTTTATATTCGTTCCACTTTTCTGTCGGAAGACTTACCCTCTTTTATTATCGTTTACTTTGTTGACTGTTTGTTGATTAGAGTTTTTATATGTTCGTTGAAGACGTCGAGTTAAGGTCTTTTTATTTGCTGGGTTAGTTTTTTACCCGGTTTCTTGATTTATCTGTAAAGAGGTTTCTTCTGTATGCCTACCGATTGTTTGTGTACTTTTCTACGAGTTGTAGTGAGTAATAATCTCTTTACGTTTAGTTTTGGTGTTACTCCATGGTGAAGTGTGGTCAGTCTTACCGACGCTAGGTTTTTAGACGTTCGTTATTTACGACCTCTCCCACACCTCTTTTCCCTTGGGAGGATGTGACAACCACCCTTACGTTTGATCATGTCGGTGATACCTCTTGTCACACCTCTAAGGAATTTTTTAACGTTTATCTTGATGGAATACTGGGTCGTTAGGGTGACGACCCGTATGTGTGGCTCCTTTGGTCTTAACTTTCTCTGTGTACATGGGGTTACAAGTAGCGTCGTGACAAATATTATCGGTCCTGTACCTTTGTTGGATCTACAGGTAGTCGTCTACTTACCTATTCTTTCGACACCATGTATATGTGTTACCTCATAATGAGTCGGCAATTTTTCTTAAGTAAACTTAGTCAAGACTACTCTACCTACTTTGACCTCGGCTAATATGTCTCACTTCATTCGGTCTTTCTTTTTGTGGTTATGTCATATGATTGTGTATATATACCTTAAATCCTTCTACCGTTACTGCTGGGACATACGTTCTGTCCTTTTTTCTGTGTCTACACATATTGCCTGAAAACCTGAGTCTCCCTCTCCCTCTCCCACCCTACTAAACCCTCTTACCGTAAGATTGTACATATGATAGTACATTCTTAACTTAGCGGTCAGATACAGACTGCGTCCTATGTCGTACGAACCCCGACCACGTACCCCTACTGGGTCTCTCTACAATACCCCTCCCTCCACCCTCCCCCCAAGTACAAACCCTTGCGTACATTCTTAATTTCTACAATTTTAAATTTTTTTTATTTTTTAATTTTTTTTAGACATTACTTATTAACAAACTCTCCCAGACCTCTTTTCCTTTAAGAGAAGGTAACAACCAACCTTATGTTTAACTATGTCTATGGTATATCTCATCGTACCTCCAAAGAGTTCTTGATTTTCATTAGGGTGACGACACGTACATGGGATTCTTTTGTTATAAAGTCGTACTACACACATGGGGTGAGAATTAACGTCGTGAAGAATGTTATTATTGGTTCTGTACCTTTGTTGGGTTCAACAACGGTTGTCTAATTAACTATTTCTTCTTCACTATATTTATATGTTTCCTTATAATGAGTCGGTATTTTTTCTTACTTCAACCCTTTAATCATCTCTACACCTACCTGAATCTCAGACAAGATGTTTCATTTTATACAGTCTTTATCTTTTTTATATAAAATTACGTATATTCACCTTAGATCTTTTCAACATGTCTACTTGGATAAAGATTCTATTCTTATCTCTACGTCTGTACGTCTTATCTGTACACCTGTGTTCCACCATTCCCTTACTACCCTGTTTAATCCTCATCGATCCCCAACTGTATATACGTGATATTACACATTTCGTCTATAGATCACCCTGTAACGAGATCTCTTGTCTCTTGAGTCGACGTACGAAAACACCACTGGACCTACCCACCCTACTCCCACACCCTTCTTCCAGTTTTTCCCTCCCTTATACACATATATAGCCTCTTCCGTTACCACTGGGTGAGGTCACAAGAACAGACCTCTTAGGGTCCTGTCTCCTCGGACTACCCGACGGTAGATACCCCAGCGTGTCTCAAACTGTACTGACTTCGCCGAATCGTCGTCGTCACCGTCGTCGTCGTCGTACCCATATGTATAAATACTAAGTAAAGTAACATGTTGTCTTTGATTACGTTACAACATTTGGTCAATATGAGGTTATTATTATTATTATTTTTTCTTACAGTCCCCTCTATGTGGTATACGTGTGTGTGAGTATGTGTGTGTGTGTTTGTGTACGTGTGTGTTAATATAAAAAAGATTTTATGTTAACACAAGATATGTTATAAGACTGTCAAAATTGTCGAAAAATAACACTTTATAGTGTATATAGAAATCCAGAAAAACACATATATAAACGGTCAAGACCCATCCCGTATGTATTAAAAGAAGATCTAAAAGGAGATGTTATAAATAACAAAAAAAAAATTGAAATTTGAAAATTAACTAGAATTTAAATTAAAAAAGGTCACGACACCCTACCATAAATTAAAAATCAAGAAATCTACCGATTACGGTAAATCATTTAACCGGTAAGAAAGAGGTAACTAAATTTTACGATCAAACACTATACAATTTTTAATATATGTGTCTAAACGAAAACTTAAGAAGGAAAACTGGATTATCAGAGAAACAAAGATATCTTTATTTGTAAAAATAATATCACGTAAAATAAATGAGGTTATAGACTAAGAAGAAATCATCAGGATAAGTACTTAAAAACCGATTCCCTAAATAAGGAAATACCATTAGTCATTAAAATTCTAAATGACATAATTATTCTAAATGACATAATTTACATAAGAATACTAAAGAAAATAAAAATAAAAAAAAATAACTAAAAAAAATTTTTAAATTTTAGAAATTAAGAATGTACGCAAGGGTTTGTACTTGGGAGGAGGGTGGAGGGAGGGTGTCGTAGAGAGACCCAGTAGGGGTACGTGGTCGGGGTGCGTACGACGTGGGACGCAGTCTGTATCTGACCGCTAAGTTAAGAATGTACTATCATATGTACAATCTTACGGTAAGAGGGTTTAGTAGGGTGGGAGAGGGAGAGGGAGACTCAGGTTTTCAGGCAATATGTGTAGACACAGGAAAAAGGACAGAACGTATGTCCCAGCAGTAACGGTAGAAGGATTTAAGGTATATATACACAATCATATGACATAACCAAATATCGAAAGTAACGACGAAACTTATCCGACAAAAGTGTAAAGATGAAGAACCAGAAATGACGATTATATTTTTGTCGATATCTAAGAGATAAAATATAAGTCGATGAATGTTACAAATGAATAATCAAGATCATCCACAATAAAGAATATTTTATTACACAAAAAAAACTGTTTTTACGTTCTTTCTCGCAACTTTAATTTTCTGAAAGATCCAAAAGATTCACATGTAATAAATAATCGTTTTTGTCTACTAAAATTAACAAAGAATATAGAGTATCGTGAACGACCTTGGAGGTTCTATTATGACTGCTTGTGAACACCATTGTTCGAATAAACGGGTAAAGACTAAAATAGACCTTACAAGAAGACTAAAAACTTATCGTCGTAAATAATATAAACCCGTCAAAGGAATATAGGGACAAAACGAGTTTTAAAAATAACATTGACAATTCAAAGTCTTAAAAGTCTTAAATGACTATTTTGTTATAAAAGAGTCAAAATATTTATGGTATCAAATAATACGGATATCTAAGAAATAATAACCCGAAGGGACCACCGAGTCCACTATTTCGCAGACAGACATTACGTCCTCTGGGCCAAGCTAGGGACCCAACCTTTCTAGGGGACCTCTTCTTTTACCGTCGGGTGAGGTCATGAGAACGGACCTTTTAGGGTGCCTACCTCCGCGGACCATCCGATGTCAAGTACCCTAGTGTTTCTCAACCTGTACTGACTTGCTTGACAATTCAAAGTCTGAAAAGTCTTAGATGACTATTTTGTTATAATAAAAGAGTCAAAATACGGTATCAAATAATACGGATATCTAAGAAATTATAATTTGATAAAAAAGTAAACACTATACTCATGATGAACCATTACTACGTAGTAAGAAAGAATCTAGCAATTTGAGATAAACGACGATAAAATAATTATAGTTTATAAGTATTCTCTTATACTTATGACATAGTCAAGTCAAGTCAAGTCAGCGAGTCAGCACAGACTGAGAAACACTGGGGTACTTAGCGTCGTGCGGTCCGAAGGGACAGGTAGTGGTAGAGGCCCTCAAGTGAGTCTGAGTGCAGGTAACTCAGGCACTACGGTAGGTCGGTAGAGTAGGAGACTATAGGGGAAGAGGAGGACGTGGGTTAGGGAGGGTCGTAGTCTCAGAAAAGGTTACTCAGTTGAGAAGCGTACTCCACCGGCTTCATGACCTCGAAGTCGAAATCGTAGTAAGGAAGGTTTCTTTCCGACTAGAGGAAGTCTTGCCTGACCAACCTAGAGGAACGTCAGGTTCCCTGAGAGTTCTCAGAAGAGGTTGTGGTGTCAAGTTTTCGTAGTTAAGAAACCGCGAGTCGGAAGAAGTGTCAGGTTGAGAGTGTAGGTATGTACTGGTGTCCTTTTTGGTATCGGAACTGATCTACCTGGAATCAGTCGTTTCATTACAGAGACGAAAACTTATACGATAGATCCAACCAGTATTGAAAAGAAGGTTCTTCATTCGCAGAAAATTAAAGTACCGACGTTAGTGGTAGACGTCACTAAAACCTCGGGTTTTTTTGTTTCAGACTGTGACAAAGGGGTAGATAAATAAATAGATAAATAAATAGGGCATAATAAATAAAATAAATAGATAAGGGGTAGATAAAGATCACTACCCTGGCCTACGGTACTAGAAGCAAAAGACTTACACCTCGAAATTCGGTTGAAAAAGTGAGAGGAGAAAGTGAAAGTAGTTCTCCGAAAAATCGAGGAGAAGTGAAAGACGGTATTCCCACCACAGTAGACNGAAGTGTACTCCACCGGCTTCATGACCTCGAAGTCGAAATCGTAGTAAGGAAGGTTTCTTTCCGACTAGAGGAAGTCTTACCTGACCAACCTAGAGGAACGTCAGGTTCCCTGAGAGTTCTCAGAAGAGGTTGTGGTGTCAAGTTTTCGTAGTTAAGAAACCGCGAGTCGGAAGAAGTGTCAGGTTGAGAGTGTAGGTATGTACTGGTGTCCTTTTTGGTATCGGAACTGATCTACCTGGAATCAGTCGTTTCATTACAGAGACGAAAACTTATACGATAGATCCAACCAGTATTGAAAAGAAGGTTCTTCATTCGCAGAAAATTAAAGTACCGACGTTAGTGGTAGACGTCACTAAAACCTCGGGTTTTTTTGTTTCAGACTGTGACAAAGGGGTAGATAAATAAATAGATAAATAAATAGGGCATAATAAATAAAATAAATAGATAAGGGGTAGATAAAGATCACTACCCTGGCCTACGGTACTAGAAGCAAAAGACTTACACCTCGAAATTCGGTTGAAAAAGTGAGAGGAGAAAGTGAAAGTAGTTCTCCGAAAAATCGAGGAGAAGTGAAAGACGGTATTCCCACCACAGTAGACGTATAGACTCCAATAACTATAAAGAGGGACGTTAGAACTAAGGTCGAACACTAAGTAGGTCAGGTCACAAAGAGTACTACATGAGACGTATCTTCAATTTATTCGTCCCACTGTCATATGTCGGAACCACATGAGGAAAAGGATAAACCTTGGTCAGACAACAAGGTACACGTCAAGATTGACAACGAAGGACTGGACGTAGGTCTAAAGAGTTCTCCGTCCAGTCCACCAGACCATAAGGGTAGAGAGAGTCTTAAAAGGTATCAAATAACACTAGGTATGTCAGTTTCCGAAACCGTATCAGTTATTTCGTCTTTATCTCGATGTGAATTTATATACTATATACGACACAAGAAACCTCTCCCTTTCTTTACCATGTGTACGTTATTTCTTTCTTTAAGGGGATTTTATCATCTTTGAAAGACAAATTGCGAAGTATTGGAATATAATTGAAAGTAACTATTCTTATAAAGAAAAAATGATAATAGGGTTGTCAAAATGAATAAATTATAATTCATGACCACCCGACGTCAGGTACCCCAGTGATCTCAGCCCGTACTGACTCACTGAAGTGGAAGTGAAAAGTGAAAGTACGTAACCTCTTCCTTTACCGTTGGGTGAGGTCATAAGAACGGACCTCTTAGGGTCCCTGCTCCCTCGGACCACCCGACGGCAGATACCACAACGTGTCTTAACTGTGCTGACTTCGCTGAATCGTCGTCATCGTCGTCGTCGTGAGTTCGCTTTTCAAAAATAGGGTGGAGTGGTTCCACGTTTACTGACATAACTATCGAGTCTAAGTTTTGTTAAAGGAATTTTAATGTGAAATCCGTTGCTCTAAGTAAAACAGAAAGAAACAATAATAAATCTGTATATATTAGTCAAGTCAAGTCAAATCAACGAGTCAGCTCAGACTGAGAAACTCTGTAGTACCTCACGTCGTGTGGTCCGATGGGACAGGTAGTGGTTGAGGGTCTCGGACGAGTTTGAGTACAGGTACCTCAACTACTACGGTAGGTCGGTAAAGTAGGAGACAGCTGGGGAAGAGGAGGACGGAAGTTAGAAAGGGTCGTAGTCCCAGAAAAAGTTACTCAGTGAAGAAACGTAGACCACCGGTTTCATAATCTCAAAGTCCGAGTCGTAGTCAGGAAGGTCACTTATAAGTCCTGACTAAAGGAAATCCCACCTGACCAACGTAGAGGAACGTCAGGTTCCCTGAGAGTTCTCAGAAGAGGTTACGGTGTTAAGATTTCGTAGTTAAGAAGTCACGAGTCGAAAGAAATATCAGGTTGAGAGTGTAGGTATGTACTGGTACCTTTTTGGTATCGAAACTGATCTGTCTGGAAACAACGTTTCATTACAGAGACGTAAAATTATACGATAACTCCAAACAGTATCGAAAAGAAGGTTTCTCGTTCGTAGTTCGTATAAATTAATATCCCGAAGGGACCACCGAGTCTATCTTAGACGTACGTTACCCCCTCTGGACTCAAACTAGGGACCCAAACCTTCTAGAGGACCTCTTCCCTTTCCGATGGGTGAGGTCATAAGACCAGACCTCTTAAGGTACCTGACATATCAAGTACCCCAGTGTTTGTCAAACTGTACAGACTCTGTATATACTATAAAGGGGAATTTGAGACCCTACATCTCTGAATAAATAAACATTTAACAGTACCGTGATCTCAATATAAGAATTTTTCACAGTAGACCCAGAGTTTGTATCAACTTTTAACAGAATAACAGAACGATCTATTTTATTAAAAAGAACTGTTTATTACATTCGACAGTGAACATACACCTTAGATTTTTCGGTTTGAGTATATCTCTCATCTTACCACCAATGGTCCCCTGATCCCCTTTACCCCTCAATCAGATTCAAGGTCAATCTTCCACTGATTCAAAACCTCTAGATTACGTAAAGTAAAGCTAATATCAATTGTTAAAACGTAATATGTAATTTTCAATTCTCGTCTAAAATTTATAAGAGTGGAGTTTTTCTTCTTTAACATCAATATACTTTACTGTTTCCAAGTTTGACTACCATGTCACGATTAGTAAAACGTCATAAATTCACATAGTTTAGTTGTGAAACATCTGGAATTTGAACGTGGTACAATATATAGAGTTATTTCGACCTTTTTTAACAAATTCTTCTATCAATAAAGGAATTTTGCAACTTTAGACAACTTGAACTTTATGTCAACACCATAGTAGAAGTATTACCGTCCTTCGTTTCTCGTTGAATTGATTTCTCGGAGAACTACTCCCCATTCTCTTCTCACTTTTTCGACCGAATTTTACTTTGAAAATTCTTTGATTCTGGCACCGTAGGTTAGGTAATGAAGTACCGTTTATCTACGTCTTTTTCGTCTTTGTCTCCGTCTCAAATAAAAGAACCCGAGTTTTTTAGTAAAGGTCCGAAGGGTCCACCGTAGTCACAATTCTTGGGTGGACGGTTACGTCCTCTGTGTTCTCTGTACCCAAACTAGGGACCCAGCCCTTCTAGGGGACTTCCTTTACCGTCGACTGAGGTCATAAGAACGGACCTCTTCGGGTACCTGTCTCCTCGGACCATCCGACATCGGGTATAACAGTGTTTCTCCCTGTGTTGACTTCGCTGACAATTCAACCTATACTGACTTTACTGTATGTGTGTGTGTCTAGTGACCTACCACTGACGTCGGTACTTTAATTTTCTGTGAACGACGAACTTTCTTTTTCATACTGTTCGGATCTGTCACATAATTTTTTTATCTCTGTGATGAAACGGTTGTTTTCAGGTATATCAGTGTCGATACCAAAAAGGTCATTAATACATACCTACACTCACAACCTGACATTTATTCAGACTCGTGATTTCTTAACTACGAAAGTTTAACACCAAGACCTCTTCTGAGAACTCTCTGGGAATCTGAGGTTCTTCTATTTTAGTCATTTAGGATTTCCTCTAGTTGGGACTTACAAGAAACCTTTCTGACTACAACTTCGACTTTGAGGTTATGAAGCCGGTGGACTACACTTCTCGGTTGACTAACCTTTTCTAGAACTACGACCTTTTCTGACTCCCGTCCTCCTCTTCCCCACTGTCTCCTACTCTACCAACTTACCGTAGTGACTGAGTTACCTGTACCCAAACTCTTTCGAGACCCTCTACCACCTCCTGTCCCTTCGGACCACACGACGTTAGGTACCCAAACGTCTCAACCTGTGTTGAATCGTTAACTTGTTATTGTTGTTTTCAGTCCGTCTTACGATCCGTAACTACTATATAGTTACTCGTTCTGTACGTAAAAAAAGACGGTACGTTTACAAAATGAGTAAATTATAACATGTGTTATAGTGTCTAATAATGTGTAGTAGATCATAATCTGTCTGAAGTGAAACTCTGGACCCAGACAATGGATGTTAACATACTTGTACCATTCAAAGAATCGTAAGGAACGAAAATTTTACTCTCCGTAATTTTCATAGGTGAGTTACCCTCAAAAATTTTCATAATTAGATATTTTTATAAACCGTATGGTGAACCGTGATTAAAGAGGTAAGAATGACCTTGACGGATTAAGTTACTTATATTAGAATATTTCTGAAACGTCGTAAAGAAACGGTAGAAACTGAGATGAGGAAAGTGAGACTTCAGGTCGAAGATGTGACGACTAATTAATCGTTGAGTAGGGTGAGAAAAAGTAAAGGGGTTGGTAAAGTGTGAATGACGAACGGGAGGGGACTGATACGACCCGAGAAGGTAGAGGGACGAAGTAAGTATAAAGTAATGGTAGACAGAAAATGTCAAGAACAAGAGAGGGATAACCGGAAGACTTGTGTATGAAAAAGATGTTTAACGAACAGTTTGAGATAGAGGGACCCCTCTTTCAGTCTGTAAGTAAAAGAGGTATAAAGGTATCGAGGACACACGGAGACAATGTCAGGTCAATAAACATTGAATTAATAGACACCCCCGGGTACTCTATTTTCTGATACAAAACTGAACCATAGGAAACCACACCGTGTTGACATCGAACTAAGATCTACTTGTAAATCAAAGATACTTACTTACAAATCAGTGGGACACAATCCGTAATACGACCACTATCATACGTCAATACATACGGGGTTCTCCATGTGTTACACTTCAACCTACTCCTTGTATTCTAAGTACGGTACTTACTTGCATGATAAAGTAAATGTTAATTTCCTACAGTCTAAATCGGATAAGTAACAAAACTTCTCTTTTTAATTATCATTAAATTTTAAGAACCTTGAAGGGACTACCAGGTCACCAATTTTTAGATAGAACGTTACGTCCCCTACGCACAAACTAGGGTGTACTGTACCCCATCCATTGATTTCCACGGCGTTGATGACTCGGATGCAAGACGTTACTTTCTAGGACACACGGCGTTGATACTGGACTGTGTCGGTTTATTTATTACAAAAATTTTTTATAAGAAAGTTGAATGGACGATCACTTTTGTCAAAGTAACATTCAAAACGGGGAAATTCCTTACATAAAAATGTATGGGTTTAAAGTTTGACAGGATCGAAGAACACTATATTCATCTACTCGTAATAGAGATACAAAATTCACTAAATGATATCAATCTCCCAAACGTAGTTAGTACTCACCTTAGAACGTACACTGTGACTTGATTTGATGAACGAGACACGAAAGATTTAAAACTTTACAAATTACACCTGTAGGACCCGTAACCTAGCATCGTATAAACGTTTTCGACTTCACTAGTAAGGAATCAAAATTAAAAAGTTTAACATTCTTAAAAAAAGAAAATAGTCGAACGTGTCAAATTGTTCACACTTTGGTTTTTATAAAGAATCAAATAAATTATACCACCACACATATCTTAAAGATACATATCATAAACGTATATCATAAGTTTTATTAAATTAAAAAGAAATAACTATGTTCAGTGAAATCGTGTTACCATCAGGAATTGTAATAGTAAACTCAGAATTGGTAACATAGAATTCAAGTCTGCACGAAAAATCTCGTCGTTCTTAAAGTTCAAGTATCTGACAACACGAATATTTCATCAAAAATTAAACAACGGAGACTACTTAATATGAATGAGCAATAAAAGACCTACTAAAACCCACTGATACCGTAACCTTTATCCTGTATTCGAATGACATAAAATACACAAGAATTGTTAACACTCTCATAAAAATTACAATACTTTCTACGTTCAATCTTCTTTAAGAGTAAAAGAGTGGGCACATACTTCTGGAATTCAGGAAAATTCTATGTTTAGAAGTTTTATTTCTTCTTTCGGAACCCTATAAAAGTCACCACGTACCTCAAAACAACAAGTCGTTACATCACTCTAATATTCTTAAAATAAATGAGACTTAAAGTATAAATTACTCTTAATTTATGATTTATTCTTCTAGTTTGGTCAGTCAGGATTTCCTTTAGTTGGGACTTATAAGTAACTTTCTTGATTACGACTTCGATTTCGAGGTGATGAAACCGGTACATTACGCTTCTCGACTGAGCAATCTTTTCTGGGACTACAACCCTTTCTAAGTTCCGTCCTCTTCCCCTACTGTCTCCTACTCTACCAACCTACCGTGGTGGTTGAGTTACTTGCACTCAAACTCGTGCAAGGTCCTCTACCACTTCCTGTCCCTTCGGACCGTACGACGTCAGGGACCCCAGTGTTTCTCAACCTGTACTGACTCACTGACTTGTTGTTGTTCTTTAATTATTAATTTTTTTTATTATTGTTGTCACTTATAACAGTAATTTCCTTACATTCAAATTAAACGTAATCTTAAAAAATCAATGTCATATCACCACTACTACATTCCTAAAATATATCCTTCTTCAAAATCCCTTCCCGTAAAGTCTGTCGACCATTAGGTTGGTCCTCTATTACCAAATATTAGGTTCTCTCTTCTCTCTAAATCCTCCTTCTCCTCTACTTGTGACAGTTTGATTTCCCCTTTTTTCGTTGGTTGCAATTTATTCTATTCCTGTTTTATACTATATAACCTAATCGATTAATGTTTTCGTCAAAGTTACCTCGTCAACCTCTTCCTTGGTTTAAAGTCACTTATAGTAGATAGAACAAAAGAAAGAAAGTGTCAATTCTTGATCTGTCTTTTAACGATAATAATGGTAAAGACTGACCGTAATAACAATCACTTATATTGTATACAACTTCAAGTCAGAACATTGTACTGTTATACTCTTCCCACCACTACAAAGTTAGGATCGTCCACTGAAAGAGTCGAAGACAGTTTAGATAATTTGATTTTATATACACTTTATGATTATTTCTATCACAAAAATCGAATCTGAAAGATGAAGAGTAAAATGTAACTAAAATTCTTGAAGAAACAGTCTGGTTGGAGAATTGAACCGAGGGTGTTATAAATCTGAGATATCATTCGAGAGTTTTTATATATTACATAAACCTGATACAAAATAAAAAATTGTTACAATGACTGAGACAGAATAGGGGAGTGAAGATCTGCCCCTCTTGAATATCCCTTATCGCGTGATTCGGTATCCGTTGTATCTGACCGAACGTAAGATTGGCCTGTGATCGTTTCCCTGGACAGAAAAGGACAGTCTAAAAACCCTGGAGGAATATTCTACTCTATCTATTCTTTGTTTTATACTCATATACATTTGTTGTATATTGACTAAAGTCGGTTTCAGTTTCTTCGTTATCCCATTGAGATGTTTCTTCCAAATAAATGCTATGTTTGAGTTGAGAAAGTAGACACGTCACAAGAAAGAGTCCCGACTAGAATGATAACTATCTAGTATATACTAGGACGAACTTTAATGATATATTACGTAACACATATAAATAAATAGTGATATTAAGGTAATAATTTTCCATCTAAAGGAAAACGGTACCGTAGACCCTTATTCATACTTACCTCTTTTGAATTGTTTCTGAAAATTGAGACAGACCAGTTTAAGGATAAGGTCAAAACAGACGAAAGTAAAAACACTTACTTCCTTACTTACGTCTAGTAAGGTGTCAAAGTTAAGGAACAAAACAGAGAAGTAAGAACCCCAGATCGACTGGACGTACTAAAAAAAACTCTAATGGTAACATTGAATTCGTTAAGACAGATAAGTTCTATTGGACCACGAACAGAGACGAACACATGGTATCTCAGGGAGAGACCAATATAAAGGGTAAATTGTTTATTTAACACTATTAATTATTATAACTTACCTGTATTATCGTAGAATTTTAATAAGTTACCACTCCCTTTAACGATTCATTTTATATTATAAGTACCATTAATATCACTTACCCTATCTTATAACTTTTTGTCGATCTAATCGTCCAAAATTTTTCTAGTACGAGGTCCCCAACTCCCCTGGGTCCTTACTTATCCACCTCGTGTTGTCTAAAATCCCGTCGTTTTGATGAGACGTACTATGATTTTACCACCCGTGTATAATAATGCGCAAACAGATTTGAGTTCCTATATATTGTAGTTCTCACTTAGGATTACATTTGGTACTTGAAACCTACTATCACAATATATTTATATCCAAGTAACTAACATTGTTTACATGGTGACATCACATGTTATAGTTATCAAAGGTCCCCTCCTCCAACACAGGCCCTTCACTTGCCCTCATGCACCTGTTATATAAGTTGATTCAAAAGGATACATAGATTTTGATGAGATTTTTATCATATAAATTTTAATTTGTTGTTGTTTTACAAATACGAGTAATTGTAGAATCTTCGTAGGTCTTCTACTTGACTTTAAATGAAAGAGATTTAGTTTTACTCACTGAATTGCATAACCCCTTTAAACACATGGGTTCCCCTGACGAAGAGAACGAAACCAGTGATCGATGAGAAGACTATTTGTAAATTTTTCGATATTTAAGTTAATGAATTTTCGATATTTAAGTTAATGAACATAATATAGAATAATTGTAAACGAAGGTAAATGGAGATCCAAACTTCAAACTCCTTTAGGTTCTTTCTAAACCACTCCTCAAGAAATTATATACGAAACTACTGTTACTCTCTCAGGAAGCTCGACATCCACCGTGTAACGTCCTGAAAAAATTACCGAAACTACGAAACAACCTTGTATAATCTTGAAGAAAACCTTTTGTCCGGTGAGATCTCAGTGGTAGTAAGGATACGTTTCTCGAGGGTCTTCCATGAGAATATGAGGTGATGAAGGTGGGAGTGGTGTAACACCCCAAACGTTACGAACCTTACTAATTCCGACGTCCTTTCTTCTAGATAGCCGACCTACACCTTCACTTGGTCCAGCGACTCTTTGACACGAGGCTACCAAGTTTGGGTCCGTTAACATTACCGGAGCGAAAGGAATAGTCTGATACACTTTTACGATTATAGTGCTTCTTGGAAGGAGTCCCTTGTAGGGTTCAAGGACGTCTGGAGTCTTAATCGTAGTTGTGGAAGACGTCTCGGAAGGGAAAAGTGAACTACAAACTGGGGGTGTACAGTCAGGAAGTCGACCCCCTTCCGGATTCCTTCGTCGAGGCTACACTGTGAGTGTTTCACGAGTTCAAACTCCTGACGAAACTCTAGTAAAGAGGCTTCCAATTACGGTGGAAGCTTTCCCAAGACGACGCGGACAGGTGGGGTAAACACTAATCCTGGTTCGGACTCCGAAGATCGTGACTCTTATTTCTGTTCCATTCACCGGTACAACTATACCCACTTTCCTTGACCCTCTAAAGTATTAAGAAAATCATATAATGTACGACCGTCATGAATATTAATAAATCCGTTCTCTTGGATCTCACGGTAAATCTTTTAATGACCAAAGACCTATACATATTTTTCTGAACTGGGATAAGGGTCGGCAAAACGTATAACAGACGGAGAAAGTAATTAGATAAAGTAGTGTGTTTTTCGTCTGTAAATAATAATGATCGGTATCATTAATCTTTTTACTATCCTAAATGATTTCTGGACTATATTTAGGTGCTTATAAAGGTGACTAACTCAGTTCGAGACTCTCTTTATCATTCTGAGTGAAGTTGTAACACCCTTAACGAACGGAATAGGAATTTATTTATGTTCATTTTCGATCGATGTGAAACTTATACAATACAAGATTTAAAGTGTTGGGATCCTTGAGACCAAATGTAGGATAAAAAGAATTATACGTCTTGTTATATAATTCACTGATATAGTTTTGAAGATTAATTTAAAATCACAACTTTTTATCCGTAAAGAAATCTTGTAAAAGTGAGGAACTCTCTTATGTGACCTTAATAAGATAAAAAATTTAAATTCCTTATTATTTCGACACTAAAAACGAAAGATCTTCATGTCATAAACCGATCCTCCCTAACTTCGTAAAACCCGGAATTTTAACTTCAATTATAATAGCTTTTACACGAACTTCATTTTATATAACAACAGTTACAACTAACGAAATATATAAAATATCTAAAATCTTGTTAGTTAAGTTAAATTTCAATGACGAAGTTCAGGGGGGGGGGGGGTATAAAGTAGACCGAACATACAGATAAATTAAACATATAGTGTCATTCTTTATCTGTTTTACTCTACTACTGAGTTTACAGTTCCGGGGGACGTTCAAGGTTATTATTCTTTGACGAGTAATTCTTCTAGGTTAATATTAAATTTATACAATCACCGACAAATTTTTATTTGATCGTTATCTGTCGTAAAAATAAATTTTATCCCTATCGTTAGGAGAACAAGACAAATGTAAAGACGAATAAGTGGACCCAAACGATCTTACTCTGTAAGTTCTCCGATGTCAATCAGGTTTGTTTTAATATCAGTTATTTCAATACTGTGCCTTAGAATTGGTCTACTCACTATAAAAAGTCAATAAAATCACAGTTTTAATATCAAAAGATTTTGTACTTTTCTTCTTTTAGTCTTAATTTTTAATACTAGGACAACTATTTAAACCGGAACTAAGTACTAAAAAAAAAGACATTAACGACCGGAACAATTATCAACAGACTTCAAAGGTCAAAATATAACCTGAAAATATTCTTTCACGATAAAAAGTTGTCACATTCTATAAATCAGAAATCAGATGTCACTTCCGAAAGAAACCTTACATTGATAAAATCGATACGTGTATGATGGTTAATAGATGGTGGGGGAAGGTAGTTTTTCTTTTTGTTGTTGTTTTTTCTTTGTTCTCGATTAGTATTCGACTTACTACCATTTAGTAAAAGTCTCACTTGACATAAAGAAAGTGATTTGGTACTAGAAACAGTAAAACACAACAGTCAATCCCAATTGATACATCGATCTCCGTCTTATGAGGACACTCGTTAAACCACTCCATCAGTAGTAGAATCAAAGTCTCTTAAATATAGAAATAAGACGTCATTATTCCAGATTTCTGCACAACTAATGGTCTTCGTTCTTACAGTGACTCCCCGTAGCCTATCTAAAGGTTTCTCTCCGTTTCCCCTTAGACTAAAAGCTGGTCCTTCTCGAGTTAGACAATAATTCTAATTCAATTTATAAGGGACTGTTTAATCCGACGGATAGAATCTCTCAATAAAATTTTCTAATTTACTATATTAGGTACATTTTAAGAATATAGGAACCGAAGTCCCAATTCACAACTAATTTACGAGTAATAATAATTAAGATGGTAACAATATTAATAACAAGGAAAGGAAAACATTATAAGAAAGATAGGTAAGTGGAGAGAAGAACGGAATACCTTCATACATGATCTCTAGTCATCCAACTTATTAAAACCCCTTCATGGTCCAGACGGATTGTAGTAGTACTTTATACTAAACCCAAATAGAATTATTACTGATCTTCTGATAAACAGTGTTTAAGATATCCTAACAACAAACTCAGACGAAAAAATAAATGTCTAATAGTAATAAAATTTCAGGGATCGAAAGAAAGAAAAAGAAAATTTAAATAATAAAATAACTTCCTATTAACGAAGTGTCTTAAAACAACAAAAGACAGTTTGGAGTTGTACTCAGTCGGTACCCATATGTATATAGGGAGGGAAAACTTGGAGGGAGGGTAGAATGAGGGGTAGGGTGGGAAGATCCAACTGTGTCTTGTGCACAAACTCAAAGGACTCAGTATGTAGTTTAAAGGTAACCGATAAAATGTATACGATTATATTCTAAGGTACAATGAGAAAGGTATGTATAGTGGGATAGTAGGGGAAAGGGATACAGGTATTCAGATAATAGATACAGACAAAGTGGTAACGACGGGACAATTATTTAAGAAGTCATGGTAAAAAGATCTAAGACATATATATGCAATCTTATGTTATAAATAGAAAGAGAAAAACTGAGTGAAGTGAAACATATTATCCAAGATCCAAGTAGGTGGAGTAATCTTGACTGAGTTTACGTAAGGAAAAATACCGACTCATTATAAGGTAACACAAATACATGGTGTTACAGAAATAGGTAAGTAGACAGCTACCGATAGATCCTACGAAGGTACAAGATCCATAACATTTGTCACGACGTCACTTGTTACCCTATGTGCACAGAAAAAGTTAAAACCAAAGGAGACCCATAAACGGATCCTCACCCTAACGACACAGTATACCACCAAAATAAGGATCGAAAAATTCCTTAGAGGTATGGTAGAAGACCCGAAGGGAATATCGAGTCGACCATTTTTTATATGGACGTTACGTCCTCTGGACCCAAGTTAAGGACCTAGTCCTTCTAGGTACGTCTTCCTTTACCGTTGGGTGAGGTCATAAGAACGGACCTTTTAGGGTACCTGTCTCCTCGGACCGTCCGATATCAGGTACCCCAACGTTCTCAACCTGTGCTGAATCTCTGATTTGGTGATGGTGGTATGGTAGAAGGTATCACCGACACAGTTAAATGTAAGGGTGGTTGTCACGTTCTCACAAGATAAAAGAGGTGTGGGAGCGGTCGTAAATAACAAACATCTGAAAAACTCTACCGGCAAGGCTGACCACACTCCACTATGGAGTAACATCAAAACTAAACGTAAAGAGATTATTACACTCTACAACTCGTAGAAAAGTACTCAAACAATCGGTAGACATACAGAAGAAACCTCTTTACAGGCAAATCCAGAAGACGGGGGAAAAACTAACCCAACAAACAAAAAGACCATAACTCAACATACTCGACGAACATATAAAACCTGTAATTAGGAAACGGTCAACAAAGTCAACGAAAATAAAAGAGAGTAAGACTCCCAACAGAAAAGTGGAACGAATATCAAAGGAAACGACACGTTTTCAAAAATTCAAATTAGTCCAGGGTGAACAAATGAAACCAGAAATAAAGGTAATGAGTTCCTCCACCTAGTATCTCCCACCCAGAACGATACTAAATACAGTAGTTCACAAGACGGATAGAAAAGGAGACTCAAAATATCAAAGACCAGAATGTAAATCCAGAAATTAAGTAAAACTTAAATAGAAACACAAACCAATATCCTTCATAAGATTAAAGTAAGAAAACGTACATCAACAAGTCAAAAGGGTCGTGGTAACTAACTTCTCCAACGGAAACGGGGTAACATATAAGAGCGGAGCAAACAGTTTTTATTCCATGGGTATCCACGTACCCAAATAAAGACCTGAAAGATAGAGTAAGGTAACCAGATATAAAGACAAAAATACGGTCATGGTCTGACAGAACTACTGACATCGAAACATCTTATTAGACTTCAGTTCTTCCAACTAAGGAGGTCGAGGTAAGGAAAGACTTCTGACGAGACCGATAAGTCCCAAAAAAAAACGAAGGTATACTTAAAACTTTAAAAAACAAGATCAAGACACTTTTTATAGTAACCATTAAATTATCCCCAGTGTAACTTAGACATCTAACGGAAACCATCATATCTGTAAAAGTGTTGTAACTAAGAAAGATGGGTCCTTGTGCCTTATAGAGAGGTAGACAAATACAGTGGAAATTAAAGAAAGTAGTCACAGAATATTAAAAGACACGTGTCAAGAAAACACAGGAATGTATTCAAATACGGATCTATAAATTAAGAAAAACAACGTCACCACTTACCCTAACTAAGGCATTAAAGAGAAAACCTAAAAATATATCTTTCCGTTCACTGAAGAGACGGAACTAAAATATAGGACGTTGAAACGATTTAAACGACTAATCGAGATCATTAAAAGACTATACAAATCCCTAAAGATACATATTATAGTACAGTAGACGTTTGACACTCTCACAATCAAGAAAAGACTAGACCTAAGGAAAATAAAGGAAAAGAAGAGACTAACGACATCGATCCTGTAGGTCTTGATACAACTTATTATCACTACTTTCACCTGTGGGAACAGAACAAGGACTAGAATCCCCCTTACGAAAGTCGAAAAGTGGTAACTCTTATTATAAACAATATCCGAATAGTATACACCAGAAATGATACAACACCTTCCAATGAAGATACAGGTCAAAAACTTCAAAATTAGCATATAACCACGACTTATTACAGTTTCCGAAAAAGACGTAGATGACTCTAATAGTATACCAAAAAGAGAAAGTTAAACAATTATACCACATAGGTAACTAACTAAATGTATATTACTTCTTAGGAACGTAAGGACCTTATTTGGGTTGAACTGATACCACATACTTGAAAAACTACACAACGACTTAAAACAAACGATTTTAAAAAACTCCTAAAAACGTAGATACAAGTAGTCACTATAACCGTACATCCAAAGAACATAACACAATAGATACTTAACCAAAACCATAGTCTATAGATAAAACATCTTACTCAAACCTTCACAAGGAAGGAGACGTTAAAAAACTTTCTCAAAATCCTGTCCGTAATCGAGAAGAGTTTTACAAACTATCTTAAGAGGCATTATCAGAGAATGTTAGGAAACATAAAGATGTGACAGACAACATTGAAGAGGAAAAAGTAAAGACTGAAACAACAAAACTAAGAAGAGAAAAAAAGAACTACTCAAACTGATTTCCAAACAGGTAAAAAAAATTAGAAGAGTTCCTTAGTCAAAAATCAGAATAATTAGAAATGATAACAAAGAAAGTAAAGAAAAAGTAAAGAAAAACGAGACTAGAAATACTAAAGAAAGGAAGATTAAAACTCCCCAAAAAAAAACAAGAAGAAAAAGGTCAATAAAATCCACATTTTATCCAACAGTAAGTTATAAAAAGAACAAAGAACTCCATCCTGACATAACGATATTTGAAGGGAGAATCCTGACGAAAACGACGTAGGGAATCCTGAACTCAAGAGTATAAAAGTAACAGCAAACAAAAATCTAAAAAAATAAAGGGAAAACTAAGAAATCATTGGACAACCAATAAATGTTTACACAACAAATTAGAGGTACACAAAGGCAAAGAATGTCAAAAAAGGAACATTAACTATAGATCAGAGTATCGTAACACCAACCTCTTCTACGAACTATACTAAAGTCAAAAGAATTTAAATGACTCCTAACTAAACACTACGTTCTACACCAGATAGGACCTCTTACAAGGTACACGTGAACTCTTTTTCGACATAAGAAGACGTAAACCTACCTTACAGGACTTCTATAGTTACTCTAGGTAGGGTAGATTACATAGTAACTTCTGTACACAAAGTAATAATTAAAAGACAAAACTACTAGACAGGTATCCACACTCACCCCACAATTTCAGAGGATGATAATAACAAAATGACAGTTAAAGAGGAAAATACAGACAATCACAAACTGAACACATAACTCCATGAGGATACAACCCACGTATCTATAACTTTCAAAAATACTGAGGGAGAACCTAACTTGGGAACTAGTATTACATCACAGAAAGGAATAGAGAACTTTAAAAGAAATAAAATTCCAGATAAAACAGACTATACTCCTAACGATGGGGTCGAAAAAAACGAAGGGCAAACGTACCTTATATACAAAGATAGGAGAGTGAAAGTCAGATATACTCAGAAATCCAGATTTCACTCAAAGACATCTGTTGTATGTATATCAGGAATACTAGACATTTTAAAGACATCTATTTAATCGACTCTCGGAATACTCCCAAATAAATATAGAAAGTATATTTATGTATACATATTAATAAAAGTATATACATAAAGTATACATAGAAATAAAAATAGAACCACAGAAACCTTAAGAGAAGAATTGAAAACGGTAAAGTTAATATTATATAGAACCAGGTTCAGACAAACCCAAGTAGTATAAACCTTGAGGTACTAAGGACACGGACTTATAGATAAAGGAAGATATTCAAACCCTTTAAAAGTCAGTATTAAAGAGGTTTATGTAAAAGTTAGGGGAAGGGAGAGAAAAAGGAAAGACCTGTGGACATCACATTTAAAACCTTACGAATTACAACAAAATTTTTAAAGAATTAAAGAAAAAGACTCTAAATAAAAAAAAAGACGAAAAGACTAACCCACTAAAGGTAGTAAGACAAAGGTATAGTAAAGGTACAAGGAAGACATAGTAAAGTCAAGTCAAATTAAGTCAGCAAGTCAACACGGACTGAGAAACACTGGGGTACCTGACGTCGTGCGTTCCGAAGGGACAGGTAGTGGTTGAGGTCCTCGAACGAATTTGAGTACAGGTAGTTCAACCACTACGGTAGGTTGGTAGAGTAGGGGACAGTAGGGGAAGAGGAGTACGGAAGTCAGAAAGGGTCGGAGTCCCTAAAAAATTGCTCAGTCAACAAGTGTAGTCCACCGGTCTCATAACCTCGAAGTCTAAGTCGTAGTCAGGAAGGTTACTTATAAGTCCTGACTAGAGGAAATCCTACTTGACCAAACTATAGTAACGTCAGGTTCCCTGAGAGTTCTCAGAAGTTGTGGTGTTAAGTTTTCGTAGTTAAGAAGTCACAAGTCGAAAGAAATACATAGTGGATCAGACGATAATTAAGGAACATCATACTAAAAATAAAGTCGACAACATAATAAGTAAGGACTAACCCAGAAAAATACAAAAGATCAAGGAACAACTTTACTAGTCACAAATCTATTAAAGAAGAGGGATTATGGTAATTGTAAAAATAATAGTTACAAAACCTAAGAATAGACCACTTAACAAACAAAGTCATAAAAAAAAAGTTACCAAATGAGACCGGGAAAGTTAATTCTCCCGAAGGGACCACCACGTCTCCCAGTTCGTAGACGGGTGTTACACTCTCTGGACCCAAGTTAGGTACCCAGTCCTTCTAGGAGACCTCTTCCTTGACCGTTGGGTGAGGTCATGAGAACGGAACTTTTAGAGTACCTGTCTCTTCGGACCATCCGATATTCAGGTACCCCAACGTTCCTCAACCTGTGCTAACTCACTGAAGTGAAGTGAAAGTTAATTCTCATCAAGGAGACGGAAAATTGAAATCAATTGAAAGAGACGAAGATACTTAAATCAACTTTGTCAATGGATAACGTCAAAACTTCAATAAAGAAGTCAAGGTAAGTCAGCGAGTCAGCACAGGTTGAGAAACGCTGGGGTACTTAGCGTCGTGTGGTCCGGAGGGACAGGTAGTGGTTGAGGGCCTCAAGTGTGTTTGAGTGCAGGTAGCTCAGCCACTATGGTAGGTCGGTAGAGTAGGACACAGCAGGGGAAGAAGAGGACGGGGGTTAGGGAGGGTCGTAGTCTCAGAAGAGGTTACTCAGTTGAGAAGCGTACTCCACCGGTTTCATGACCTCAAAGTCGAAATCGTAGTAAGGAAGGTTTCTTGTGGGTCCTGACTAGAGGAAATCTCACCTGACAAAAAAAGAATATATTTTTGTATAGATACGTTTCACACATACGAGTCGTGGAAACTACCCTCCTGACTTGAACTGTACCTGTTGTTAGTGTAGAAAGGATCTACACACGATCACAGATAGTGGAACTATAATTACTGACCACCCCCAGGTCATCTCACCGATCTCTGTCGTGACACATGTTTCACCCTGAAGGAGAGACGAGTCACCGGTAGTGACGAGACAGTCTCCATCTTCAAAACAGAGTTCAAGATCCTCGTCTCGGAACTCCCAACCGGAACAATACCGAGACAATCCGTGTATAAAGGGGGAGAGAGACGGGTCTCTGAAACGTAGTCTCCTCAACGTATCACGGGTCTCCAGACTACGTGACGTAGACATCCACAGATGTCGGAAACCACGTTCAGGGGAAACAATGAGTGTCTTTTAGTAATGGGAGACGAAGAAGGTAGGGGTGAGACAACACTTCGAAGAAAGGACCCAGTAACCCCAGGATCCACCTAAGAACCACACACAACCCAATCGACACCAGATCACGAGTGGTAGTCTATAGACCCGAACTCATTCGTGGTTGAAGGAAGAACCCTGATCCAACGGAGACACAGGGTACCAGTTTATAAAAGACACCAGGAAGAGTGGGATTTAAGTCACGGTACGACACTGTACCTTATTCGTTCTCATCCTACACGTGAAACGAGCAAAACCCCGTACAACTCTCAATCAACGTCCTAGGGGTCGGTTCGACTGGATAGAGACTAGACGGAGTTCCTGATCGATCGTACACACGTGTGAAGTCCTTGTCTCAGGTCAGAAAAGGGATTGAAAGACAAACAACGTCACCTGGAGGAGGATCTGATCCCCCACATAGAAGAGGTGTATCCAGGTCCTGACCCTACGGGTCGGACACCGAAGTGTACGAATGAGGGGTCACAAAAGTGGCCTCACAACCGAGTACATTAACGGGAAAAATAGACTCAGGGGAGGGACCTGTGTTTAGGGTTGAGTCAACGAAGAGAAGGGGAAGACGAGTTAACGTATAAATAAAAGGAATGTGAGAACAAACTTGTCCTCAGGAAGACGATCAGATCTCAATCAAAAGTCACACTTAAACAGTTGTATGTATAAATAAAAACTACACAAACAGTCCCTCTCTACTTACGGTGTAGGTAAATGAGACAACGGAACTATAGTGATGTAGGTTTAACTTTAAGACTACGTCTATAATGACTCCGAATAGCACCATAAAAAAGAACTAAGAAAAATAAAAAAGAACTAAGAAAAATTACGGTCATTATAATTTTAATGATATATCATCTACAATGTAATGATATATCAATGAATAAGAGATACAATATAATGACATATCAATGAATAAGACATATAAATTTCCTGTTCCATCCACTAACGTACCACTTAACATATAAGGAATATCATTAGGAGTACGAATTATATACGTAAAACGGTACAAAAATCAAAACAACAGTTCTTTCAGATTTAGAAACTTGAATGTTTTCTTTCACGGGAATGAAAGTCTATAATAAATCAAGATCACATCCGAGACTACTCACCCTTTAATCGGGGAAATCAATTTTTAACAAGTCTTAAAAAGAGATTAACAAGCAAAACAAAAATTGTCATAATAAAGTAAATAGACCGTCTAAAGTCTAAGTCATTTAATTGTAAACTTGTCGACAAAACTTACACAGCAGATGAAGGACTAAAAATTACCACGAGAGATAAGTGTGATGGTAAAAAATATTTATATACTATGTGAATAAAAATGATTTACATAANTAAGACCAAAGGAGCCACACATACGGTCATAATAAAGTAAATAGACCGTCTAAAGTCTAAGTCATTTAATTGTAAACTTGTCGACAAAACTTACACAGCAGATGAAGGACTAAAAATTACCACGAGAGATAAGTGTGATGGTAAAAAATATTTATATACTATGTGAATAAAAATGATTTACATAAATTAACACATTGATACTATTTCTGAGGTAAAATCTCACGAAACAGTGTGGTTTTTAGGACACGGGCAAACGCCAGTTAGGGACGAGATTGAGGGTTGAGGTCCGTTGATGACCAGATGAAAGTAGAGATCTCTACGGAAAAGATATGTAAAGAATATTTACAATGACATTTTACATCGGAAAAAAAAAAAAAAAAACCAGACTGCACTATAAAAACTTCAAATAAGTACAACATGGTACATATTCGTTAAAAAAGGAAAAATCGTGACTTGTCATAAGGTAACGTATCTATATGGTGTCAAACAAATTCTCAACTATCTGTGACCTAACAAAAGTGTAAAACCGATAATTATTACAAAGTTACTTGTAAACTTATGTTCTCAGAACAACGTATATAAAGATAAGAGAATCCGGTTAAGGATCCTCTCCTTAACGATACACTATTCCATTCAGATACAAAATCAAAAGTTTCTTTAACGGTGTGACAAATGGGTTCTCCGGTACGGTAAAGTGTAAAGTGGTCATTACATACGTCCAAACTCAAAGAAATATAAGAGTGACCTAGAGCTATAATAGTGAGAAAAACTAGTATTAGTAGGATTACTCAAGACTCACCATCCCCCAAATTACATCTAAAGGGACTACCGATTACTACAATTCGTGTAGTAATTATTCGTGTAAAAGAACACGAATAATTGATCAGTATATATATATATAAAAACAATTTACATATTAGTTATAAAAAATATAAATTAACACAAAAAATAGAGGGATAATAACTTAATATCAAAGAATTTTTATTATATGTAAGACCCATAATACAACTGAAGTTTGTCACGACACAAACTTTATGTTTTGGAACTTAAAACTACCATTGTAATAAAGGAAAATACCTAGTACGAAAACCTTACTATGGATTATTTTGAAAACACATTAAGTCCTAGTTTCTATAGAATCGAGAATGTAAATCTAAAATCTAGGTAAAACTCCATATAAAATACATACAGTATGCACGGGTTTAAAAACAACAAAAAAAAAAAGTGCATCTGTAGTTTAACAAAGTGGTCAAAAACTCTTTTAATAGTAAAGTAGTTACTTAACGGAGACATTGACAGTTTTAATTAACTGATTTTATAAAGATCCAAAGGATAAAATATAAAATTTTATAGACTGGAATATGATTATCGTTTTACAAAACTAATGACATAGTTTTATTCAAAACATTAACCTATAAAATTCAGAAGGTTTAAATAAGTAAAAACTTTAACAAAACCGAAAAGATCTAGGGAACACAAAGGTGTATTAAAATACTAGACGGAAATCTAAGTATTTTATGAAAACATTAAAACTATCCCTAACATGACTTAAATATCTAGTTAAACCTTTCATACCAATAGAATTGTTACAAGGGAAGGTGAGGTACTCTCATAAAGAGTTGAGTAAATCTAGAAAGTGAAACAGTTCTTTACAAATACCAAAAGTTACATGTCGAGAACATCGAAAAAACAAATAAAAATAAGAAGTAGAATACCCTACCCTACAAAACTTTAAAATAAAAAGAATCTTATTCCCTTATATATAATATAAATATAAACTAGAACTTAGAATACTGGAAGGATTTGAGTCTTATCAAACTATAACTTAACCTTCCCCAGCTAAGTAATCCTGAAAAATGTATGTCCCAGTATATTAGGTTCTTAAGTTTATCAAAGAAATAAGGAAAAACTAGACAAAAAGTTAGAAAATAAAGGGAGGAGGTAAGAAATGAAGAAGAACACTACAGATACCTGAGTTTTTTAATCAACTCTTCATAAATGAAAATTTTGAGAAAAGGTTTTATGTGACCTAATTATGGTAAAGAAGAAAAGTTTAAACTATATGTCAATTACAACATACCAAACAGAAGAAGACGGGGAAACGAAACCCGGAGATAAAAAATTAGATTTCACACAGTGGAGAATAACTGAGGATATCAATCGAAAGTGAAAAAATATGTCAGACTATTAGAGACGGAAAACTAACCTAGCATCGTATAAGTGTAAATTACGTTAACAACTAAACCAACCTAAAATAGATTGTATAACGTTAAATCAAAGAGATACAGAGTATAGAAGAACAAGGATATAAGGAAGAAATTATGGAAAAACATAAATTGTAAAAATCTTACGGTAAAATCAAAGAATGACAAAAATTTTAAAATAATCACCAACGAGATGTCTAATGTCATATATTATAGAGTACACAAGTACATACGATTTAGTGAAGTCAAGACAGGTTGAGACACGTTGGGACACCTTATATCGGAAGGTCCGGGGAGACAGGTACCCTAAGAGGTCCGTCTTATGACCTCACCCAACGGTACGGAAGGAGGTCCCGTATAAGAGTTGTGTCCTTAGCTTGGGACCAGAGAATATAGAGGACGTAACCGACCACCCAAGAAATGGTGGTCACGGTGGACCTTTCGGGTATATTATAGTGTATCCATAGACACCTACTCACGAGCCAACACAGACTGAGAAACACTGGGGTACCTGACATCAGGTGACCCGAGGAGACAAGTACCCTAAGAGGTCCGTTCTTATGACGTTACCCAACGGTAAAGAAGGAGATCCCCTAGAAGGACTGGGTCCCTAGTTTGGGTGTAGAGGACACAGAGGACATAACCGTTCACTTAAGAAATAAGTGACTCGGTAACCCCTTCGGGTACATTATAACATCATGGGAAGTTTAAACACGACTGGATCGTGAGCACATGATATTGTCAAGATGAGAATATAACAAGGAATGACGGGGAGGGAGGTGAAACAGGTGAAACATCATAATAAGACGTGTAATATTTAGGTTAATGAACATTATACCTATACTAACAATATCTTATACTATTAATATATATATATTACTAGTATTAATATATAATACATATAGTCAAGTCGGCGAGTCAGCACAGACTGAGAAACACTGGGGTACTTGGCGTAGTACGGTCCGGAGGGACAGGTAGTGGTTGACGGTCTCAGGTGGGTTTGGGTACAGGTCACTCAGTCACTACGGTAGGTTGGTAGAGTAGGAGACGACAGGGGAAGAGGAGGACGGGAGTTAGAAAAGGTCGTAGTCCCAGAGAAGTTTACTCAGTAGAGAAACGTCGTCCACCGGTTTCATAACCTCAAAGTCGAAGTTGTAGTCAGGAAGGTTTTTTGTACGTCCTGACTAGAGGAAATCCTACCTGACCAACCTAGGGAACGTCACATATATGGAATTAAATAAAAATTAATCTAACGGCCCTCTTTATAGTTATTAGAGTCTATACGTCTACTGTGGTGGGAATACCGTCTTTCACTTCTCCTTGATTTTTCGTAGAACTACTTTCACTTTCTCCTCTCACTTTTTCAACCGAATTTCGAGTTGTAAGTCTTTTACTTCTAGTACCGCAGGCCAGGGTAGTGAAGTACCCTTTATATACCCCTTTGTCACCTTTGTTACAGTCTGAAATAAAAACCCCCGAGGTTTTTAGTGACGTCTACCACTAACGTCGGTACTTTAATTTTCTGTGAGGAACCTTCTTTTCTATACTGGTTAGATCTACCGTATAAGTTCTCGTCTCTGTAATGAAACGGCTGATTCCAGGCAGATCAGTTCCGATACCAAAAAGGTCATCAGCACATACCTACACTGTCAACCTGACACTTCTTCCGACTCACGGTTTCTTAACTACGAAAACTTGACACCACAACCTCTTCTGAGAACTCTCAGGGAACCTGACGTTCCTCTAGGTTGGACAGGTAAGACTTCCTCTAGTCGGGACCCTAAAGAGACCTTCATTACTACGATTTCGACTTTGAGGTCATGAAACCGGTGGAGTACACTTTTCAACTGAGTAACCTTTTCTGAGACTACGACCCTCCCTAACCCCCGTCCTCCTCTTCACCTGTTGTCTCCTACTCTACCGACCTACCGTAGTGACTGAGTTACCTGCACTCAGACCTACTGGAGGCCCTCAACCACTACCTGTCTCTTCGGACCGTACGACGCTAAGTACCCCAGTGTTTCTCAGCCTGTACTGACTCACTGACTTGACTTGATTGTAAGGTGACATGTATCATAACGTCGTAGATTTTGGTGAATAGACAGTCACCTGTAGATTCAATGTAGGTACAGGCTCGATAACATTTATCACGACGTCAATTGTAAACACATGTACACAGAAAAAGTTAGTAGTAAAGGAGTCCCATATACGGGTCATCACCTCAACAACTTAGTATACCATCAAAATCAAGAACAAAAGATTCCTTATAGGTAGGACATGAAGTATCACCAACATAGTTAAAAGTAAGGATGGTTGTTATGTTCTCCCAAGGTAAAAAGAGGTATGAGAGTGGTCGTAAATAACAAGACATCTAAAAAAACTACCACCCGTAAGACTGACCTCATTCCAGTATGAAGTGAATTAAAAATAAAAGTAAAGGGATTATTAATCACTATAACTCGTAGAAAAGTACACGAAAACGAGTAGAGACACAGAAATAACCTCCTAATAGACAAACCCAGAAAACGGGAAAAAAGTAACCCGACAAACAAAAGGTTTAACTCGGTATACTGGACGTATATATAAGACGGTTAGTTAGGAAACAGTCAAAATAAACATTAATAAGTGAGGGTAGGACTCCCAATAGAAAATTAGAAAAATAACAAAGGAAACAACACTTTTTCGAAATTCAAATTAAACCAGGATAGACAATTAAAAATAAAGGTAATGGGATCGTCTACCAGTTTCTCCTAGTACATACATTTTCTCATATGACGGATAGAAAAGGAAATTCTAGAAATATGAAAGACTGGAGAGTTAATTTAGAAATTAGGCAAAACTTAATTAAAAGTACATACCAAAATCCTTCACAGATGAAAGTAAGAAAATGTACATCTACAGGACAAATAGGTCGTTGTAATTAATTCTCCGAAAGAAAGGTGGTAAAGTATAAAAACTGAGGAAACAGTTCTATTCCACCGGTATCCACGTACTCAAATAAAGACCCGAAACAATAGAACAGGGTCAAGTCAAGTCAGGTCAGTGAGTCAGCACAGACTGAGAAACGGTGGGGTACCTAACGTCGTGCGGTCCGAAGGGACAGGCAGTGGTAGAGGGTCTCAAGTGGGTTTGAGTACAGGTAGCTCAACCACTATGGTAGGTCGGTAGAGTAGGAGACTACAGGGGAAGAGGAGGACGGGGGTTAGGGAGGGTCGTAGTCCCGTAAAAGGTTACTCGTTGAGAAGCGTACTCCACCGGTTTCATGACCTCAAAGTCGAAATCGTAGTAAGGAAGGTTTCTTTAGGGTCCCGACTAGAGGAAATCTTACCTGACCAACCTAGAGGAACGTCAGGTTCCCTGAGAGTTCTCAGAAGAGGTTGTGGTGTCAAGNCTACAGGGGAAGAGGAGGACGGGGGTTTGAGAGGGTCGTAGTCCCGTAAAAGGTTACTCGTTGAGAAACGTACTCCACCGGTTTCATGACCTCAAAGTCGAAATCGTAGTAAGGAAGGTTTCTTTAGGGTCCCGACTAGAGGAAATCTTACCTGACCAACCTAGAGGAACGTCAGGTTCCCTGAGAGTTCTCAGAAGAGGTTGTGGTGTCAAGTTTTCGTAGTCAAGAAGTAACGAGTCTAAAGAAGTGTCAGGTTGAGAGTGTAGGTATGTACTGGTGTCCTTTTTAGTATCGGAACTGATCTATCTGGAAACAACCGTTTCATTACAGAGACCAAAAGTCATACAATAGATGCGACCAGTATTGAAAAGAAAGTTCCTCATTCGCAGGAAATTAAAGTACCGACGTCAGTGGTAGACGTCACTAAAACCTCGGGGGTTTTTATTTCAGACTGTGACAAATGTGACAAAGGGGTAGATAAACGGTACTTCACTACCCTGGTCTTCGGTAATAGAAGCAAAAGACTTACAACTCGAAATTCGGTTGAAAAAGTGAGAGGAGAAAGTGAAAGTAGTTCCCCGAGAAATCAAGGATTAGTGAAAGACGGTATTCCTGTCACAGTAGACGTATAGACTCCAATAACTATAAAGAGGACTGTTAGAACTAAGGTCGAACACGAAGAAGGTCAGGTCGTAAAGAGTACTACATGAGACGTATATTCAATGTATTCGTGCCATTGTTATATGGCGGAACCGTATAAGGAAAAGGATAAACCTTGGTCAGACAACAAGGTACAGGTCAAGATTGACAACGAAGGACTGGACGTATATCCAAAGAGTTCTCCGTCCAGTCCACCAGACCATAAGGGTAAAGAAAGTCTTAAAAGGTGTCAAATAACACTAGGTGTGTCATTTCCGAAACCGTATCAGTTATTTCGTCTTTATCTACAAAAAGACCTTGAGAGAACGAAAAAGGTACTAGGTCGTCTACAACCGTTTTAAACTAGAGACCAAGGAGACGGAAAAGATTTTGGTCGAACTTGTAGTGTTTCAAGTGCCAAGTGTATAACGACTTCGGACCGAACCTCTTAAAACTCGTAATAAAATGATCGTACACTCTACTCACGTTAACATACCATCAAACTTGTAAGGAACCGTAACGGAAAGAAACCCTAACCTTTCTTTTGACTGGAAAAGGTCAGGACACCGGTGACGACTCAAAAGGTTTAACCGACCCTATAACTCACGTCGTGAAAGTGTCGTAGTAGAAGGTCCTAAACTTTGTCGAGGTGACCTTAAGGTAGTGGAGGTGATCGAAACAAGTATCACTACGATTCCGGGTGAACTGAAGTGTAAGGTCCTTCAGACCGAGATCCACTCACTAGTGTGGTAGTACTAATAGAACCAGTACTTCGAGAAAAAACATGTCAAGAAGACACATAAGAAAGGTGGAGAAGAATTATAGAAGACGAAGACAATCCAGGTATCGTAAAGACAGACAATAGCCCGAGTAGAAACGTACTTACATATTAAATCATTTATTTAGTGACTCAAATGTTTAACGATTAATATTTAATTATCAACATATGATGTAGGATATTATAAATTAGGTGGACATTAACTAAATACACGTCTGTGTACTTCAATCCCTACGTTAATGTATAAAAAAGTGTACCTATTGGTTAACCGGGGGTTTGTAAATAACTTATCGGGTAGAAAAGAGATGACCACTTACAGTGGTAAAAGAAAATAGTACAGGAGAAAAAGAGAGTACGTGACGTCAGAGTAACAACGAGTCAAGTATCAAAAGATATATGTCCGGAAAAAAAGAAAATCCATTTAAAAAGGATTCATAAAATAAGAAAAGTAACGTTACCCTATTAAGGAAGTAGAGACAAAGACTAAAAGGTAACAATCATCTATCTTCACGTTCCCTAAAGAAACATAATCAAAATATAGACTATTAAAATGACATAAGTAACTAATTGAGATCATTAAAAGACCACCGTAGGTGTTAATGACATAATGACAATTAAAGGAGAAAGTGTGAACAATCGTAAACGGAATATATACCAAATCTTAATTCTCCTTTAAATACTTTTAGTCATTATAATTCTTGTCTCACTTGACGAAACACTCTATCATTCGATATATTATGAACCTTCAAGTTTTACTATAACTTATAAAATAACTTCTAAGAATCTCCTTTGGATCTTTAGAATTTTACATTTATTGTACTAGTGGAACAAAAATATTACGAAAAAAGTCCATCATTCTTATCATGAGTAAAATATCTGAAAGACACGATGTCACTGTTTTTATAAAGATATAGTAAAATAAAAATATCTTTATCTCAAATTAGACTTTTTTGACTTTTTCTTAAATATACTATCTAACATTTTCGACTTCGAGATAAGTCGTTAGGGACAAGAAAGTACAAATTATACCACGGGAAGTTTTAAGATGAGTCATCTCATAGAAACTTTACGGTACATAAAACCCAAGATACAAAATTTTTCAAGACAAAGAGTTTTACTTTACTTTTGAACCAAAAATACTGGTTAACACTTATGAATTTATAACCTTTCAGACAAAATCTTTATAGAAGTGGAGTATCCTCACGAAAAATTCTTTCGATAAATACGAAAAATCGTAGATACTTTAACCTGGAAATCCCTTAAAGACTTTATCATTTGTACATAAAAATCCTCTACTTAGAAACTACTCAAATTAAGTCCGAATAACCTTTTATACTTCAGTCAAAACTGTAAAGATCATAAATTTCTGATTAAAGGATATTTTATCTGGACAAAGATAGTATGAACTTTTATACTAGGTCTTGGGAACTCTTACAAATTCTATTAAAGGAATAAAACATTCTCTTACTCATCTCAAACGTGTAAAAGAAGTCTCTTCTTAGTTCCATAAATACAAACTTAGTGTAATACCAGAGACAAACAAAAGTAAAAGGGGAGTTCTGTCACACACACACACAAAGTACTTCTAAGTTATCTCAGTTTTAGTTTTAGACTAGAATAACGTCCTTTATTCGTCTCTTTCTTGCAACTAGGGGTCTAAGAAAACAAAACTTCCTCTCCAGTTCTTGATGTAAAGAACACTTCTGTCTGAATAGACACTACAATCGTAGTTCTTACGAATACTATAACACATGTCGAGGTATTTCCCGAACGGACCACCGAGTCTACCATTTCTTAGACGGACGTTACGTCCTCTGGACCCTAGCTAGGGACCCAACCATTCTAGGGGACCTCCTCCCGTACCGTTGGGTGAGGTCATAAGAGTGGACATCTTAGGGGTACCTGTCTCCTCGTACCACCCGATGTCAGATACTCCAACGTTTCTCAGTCTGTACTGATCGCTGATTCGAGTCGTGTCGAGGTATTTTCCTGACTTTAAAGTTCAGGTATACAGAGTTTTAATACTTACTTACTTATTAACAACTAGTAAATTGTAGTCGAAGTCTTTAGAAAGGGAAAATCCTTTCCACACTCTTTTAGATGGAGGTACTTTTATATATATATATATATTTTAATATATATATATTAAAAGTTAACATATAACAATCTTTACATTACTATTTACATCGAGAGTACAATCTTAAAGTCATTTGTTATTCGAGAGTACAATCTTAAATCATTTGTTATTCTTTAAGAATGTCTTAAAATGAAATTTTTCAAAGACACGACGATACTACGTAACGGTTGTATCGAAAACTAAAGAAGATTAGAATTCTAGAAATTCTCGTTTAATACTGTTAATAAAAGTTACCAAAGTAATGGTAACTTGAGACAAAACACAGAAATCACTGGTTAAGGGATAGTACTTAAATAATAAGACACTTTATTATATGTACGATAAAATATATATAAATGTAAGAACAAGTCAGGGACTCAGCACAGGTTGAGAAACGCTGGGTTACCTGACGTCATGCGGTCCGAAGGGACAGGAAGTGATAGAGGGCCTCGAACGAGTTAACTCAACTACTACGGAAGGTTAATAAAGTAGAAGACAGTGGGGGAAGAGGATGACAGGAGTTAGTAAGGGTTGTAGTCCCAGAAAAGATCATTCAGTCGAGAAGTGTAGTCCACCGGTTTCACAACCTCGGAATCGATGTCGTAGTCAGAAAATTTACTTATAAGTCCCAACTGAAAGAAATCCTAACTGACCAAACTAGAGGAACGTCAGGTTCCCCAAGGGTTCTCAGAAGAGGTCGTGGTGTCAAACTTTCGTAGTTAGGAAACCACGAGTCGGAAATACTAGGTTGAAAGTATAGGTATTTACTGATGACCTTTTTTTTGTATCGATAATTATATACTTGAACACAACCGTTTCATTACAGAGACGAAAAATTATACGACAGATCTAAAAAGTATCGCAAAGAAGGTTCCTCGTTCACAGAAAATTAAAGTACCAACGACAATAGTAGACGTCACTAAAACCTCGGATTCGTCTGTTTCAGACAGTGACAAAGGGGACAAAAAGGTGTAGATAAACAGTACTTTACTACCCTGACCTACGGTACTAGAATTAAAAACTTACGACTCAAGATTCGGTCGAAAAAAATGAGATGAGAAAGTGAAAGTACTTCTCCGAGAAATCAAGGAGAAACGAAAGATGGTAGTCCCACCATAGTAGGCGTATAGACTCCAATAACTATAAAGACGATCGTTAGGACTAAAGTCGAACACGAAGTAGATCGGACCGTAAAGTGTACTACATGAGACGCATATACAATTTATTCGTCCCACTGTAATATGTCGGAACTGCATACGGAAAGGGTTCCACATGACCAAGTGAAAACCTTGGTCAGGTAACAAGGTACATTCCAAGATTGAGAACGAAGAACTGGATGTATGTCCACAGAATCATCCGTCCATTTCACCAGACCATAGGGGTAAAGAAATTCTTAAAAGGTGTCAAACAACACTAGGTGTGTAAGTTTCCGAAATCGTCAGTCACTTTTTCTTCATCTGTGAAAAGACCTTAAAGGAACGAAAAAGACACTAGGTCGTCCAAAACCGTTGAGCTAGAGACCAAGGAGACGGAAAAGATTTAGGTGACATGTAGATCTTCAAGAGCCAAGTATATGACGACTTCGGATCAAATTTCTTAAAACTCGTAATGGAACCTCGTACACTTTACTCAAGTTAAAATCCATGAAACTTGTAAGAAACCGTAACGAAAAGAAACTCTAATCTTACTTTTGACTAGAAAAGGTCAGGACACCGGTGACGACTCAAAAGGTTTAAACGACCGTATAACTCATGCCGTGAAATTGTCGTAGTAGAAATTCTAAACTTTATCGAGTCGTCCTTAAGATAGTGGAGGTTATCGAAACAAGTATCATCACGAAGGATTCCGGGTTTCAAAGACCTTCACCACGAAGGATTTCGGGTGAAGACCTTTGTGTTGTGCTTGATGTTCCTATATAACATCACGTGTGTATTGTTTATATATTAATCGATATTTACCTCATATTACATATTTTATAAAACTTAGTGACACAATATATAGACTTTGATTATACCATATCATTTAGTTCATTTGGAGTTAAATTTTTTTTCCTTACGTAAGATGTAGAATGGATAAACAAGAAGAATCCGTAGGCAAGTAACCGACCGTATTTTATCCCTTAGCAACTAATTTACTTGTTTGACTACTTCTAAAAATAGGAAATAACGTTCCCGTACATATTTAAGTTTAAAAAGAAAGTGATAGTGGAAAATTTCATCCTTCCGTCCATAAAATAACAACTCCTTTGTCCCTTCGTTTGCTGTCTCTACTAAGTGATATGTGACACCATCCACCTCGGTCTCCATTTCTTGGACGGACTGTTACGTCCTCTACGTTCTCTATGACCAAACTAGGGATCCAACCCTTCTAGGGGACTTCCTCCTTTACCGTTGTGTGAGGTCATAAGAACGAGTCTTTTAGGGTACCTGTCGGACTTCCCGATGTCAGGCATCCCAGCACTTATCAACCTATACTGACTTTGTTGAATAGTACGTACTTCAGACGATCGTCGGACAGACGACTGTCGACAGGGGTTTAGTACAAATACTCTTTCGTTGGATACGTTTTTCGATTAACATCCTTACAATTCCTAATTAAAAGGTTGAAAATACTTTATTTACGAAAAAAAAAGGGGGATCCCAAATCAGTCACATATGGACTACTGTTTGAAGATGGACCTTAACCTTTGTTGTCAAAAGAACAATTTAAGTTATCGAAGTAATTAAGAACTCTTGGATAAAACATGATCACTGACATACCACCACCTACAATTCCAGAGTTTACTCAGTAGACAACAATTACTCGAGGGTAGGACCACTTCCTCTGGTTTAATTAACACCATTTATAGATTATGTAACATCGTTGACGAATTTATCTTCAACAAAAAACGAACAATTGAATCAATCACAAATAGTTCACGAATGATACTAGTTTCAGAATCTGATGTGTCAAATATACGTTTCAGAGTAAATTATTAAGGTAGTCAGGATATTCCAGTTTAGCGATAAGAGTAAAATCTCTACTTTTCGATCTTTATTCTGATAACACAATACTCTCATAGACTAACCAAGAAATATCTTCTTAGTCTCTTCCTTAAATCCTTATCTTACTTGACTAGTATCACCAGTTCCTCCTCGGGATTGTATAAAATTCTGATAAGAATTATTTTCTCACTTATAAGAGTTATTTTTGTATTAAAAACAGAAGGTCAGTGGAAACTTCGAAAAAACCTAGTGTAAAACAGTACTTTTAAAACACAGACCGTACCCACGGACCTATATACTCCTTTCCTATAATCCTACGAGGACCAACCTTCACCGACCTTCACACCTTTGTAGAAGGTCTAAAAGACCAGTCCAGATCGTTCTTTTCTTTAGTACTATGTTAAAGATCATGACCTTATGAAGTCCTATTTTCTTCAACTCAAATGACGTGTACCCGACTTACTTCGTCTGACATATTGTTATCTGAAGTATTAGATTATGGAAAGTGACGTAAAACAACAAGTCATCGAGTCAGTACACGTCAAGAAACACTGGGGTACTTGACGTCGTGTGGGCCGGACAGGAAGTGACAGAGGATCTCGAACGAGTTTGATTACAGGTAACTTAGTCACCACTGTAGGTTGGTAGAGTCGGAGACAGTAGGAGAAGAGGACGGGAGTTAGAAAGGGTCGTAGTCCCAGAGAAGGTTGCTCAGTCAAGAAGTGTAGTCCACCGGTTTTATAACCTCGAAGTGGAAGTCGTAGTCAGGAAGGTCACTTATAAGTCCCAACTAAAGGAAATCCTAACTGAACAAACTAGAGGAACGTCAGGTTCCCCGAGAGTTCTCAGAGGAGGTTGTGGTGTCAAGTTTTCGTAACTACGAAACCACGAGTCGTAAACAATACCGGGTTGAGAGTGTACGTATGTACTGATGACCATTTTGGTATCGAAACTGATCTACCCAGAAACAGTCGTTTCATTACAGAGACGAAAAATTGTACGACAGATCCAAACAGTATCGAAAAGAAGGTTCCTCGTTCACGGAAAATTAACGTACCGACGTAAGTGGTAGACGTCACTAAAATCTCGGGTTCTTTTATTTAAGACAGTGATAAAGGTAACAAAGGGGTAGATAAACGGTACTTCACTACCCTGGTCTACTATACTAGAATCAAAGAACTTACTATTCAAAATTCAGTGAAAAAAGGAGAGAGAGAAGAAAGTGTAAGTAGTTCTCCGAGAAATCAAGGAGAATCGAAAGACCGTATTCCTACAACAGTAGACGTATAGACTCCAGTAACTGTAAAAAGGACCGTTAGAACTAAGGTCGAACATGAAGTAGGTCGGGTCGTAAAACGCACTACATGAGACGTATACTTAATTTATTAGTCCTACTGTTATATCTCGGAACCGTATCAGGGAAGGGTTTAACCTTGGTTAGGTAACAAAGTAAATACCAAGAGAATGAAAAACTAGACTTATATCCAAAGAGTCTCCGTCGATTCCACCAGATCAAAACGGTAGAGAAATTCTTAAAAGGAGTCAAACAACACTAGGTGTGTCAATTTCCGAAATCACATCAGTTACTTCGTCTTCATCTACAAAAAGACTCTAGGTTGGTCACAACCGTTAAACTAGAGGTCAAGGAGTCGGAAAAGATATAAGTCGAACATGTAGACCTTCAAGAACCAAGTGTATGACAACTTCGGATCGAACCTCCTAAAACTCGTAATGGAACGGTCATACACTTTACTCACGTTAACATACCAGCAAACTGTAAGGAACCGTAACGGGAAGAAACACTGACCTTACTTTTGACTAGTAAAGGTCAGGGCACCGGTGACGACTCAAAAGGTTTAAACGACCACGTAACTCACGTCGTGAAATTGTCGTAGTAGAAATTTCTAAACTTTATCGAGTCGACCTTAAGGTAACAGAGGTCAATCAAACAAGTATCACTACGAAGGATTCCGGGTAAAGTGACTGAAATCGTTCATAATACAAATACTGAACTAGTATTTTAAACTTTTCTTTTTAATTTTACTCCGAGTAACATCTTAAGACTTATACTATTTTTAATAGACTCTTTCGTCTCCGAGGTAAACAAAAGTAATACTACTAAAGTAACGAAAGTACAAAGTATCAATAACTCCGTGACTTCATGGTAAAAGTACGTACGTATGATTTAGTGAAGTCAACACAGACTAAGACTCGTCGGGATACCCTACATCGGGGGGTCCAAGGAGACGAACACCCTAAGAGGACCGTTTTTATGACCTCAGTCGACGGTACAAGAGGAGGCACCATAGAAGGACTGGGTCTATAGCTTGGGTGTAGAGAATACAGAAGACACAACCGTCTCTCCAAGAAATGGTACTCGTAGTGGACTCTTTGGGACTTCATGGTAATAAACTCTCACTCTAGTTATTCCTGACAAACTCATTCGCCTTGAGTATTTTAGGTCTAACTTTTTTCTTATGCTGAAATAAGTCATAACACTTTCTCTAGTTATTACATTACAAGAGAAGTGAACGTAACGATTGTTTAACAATTGTTTTCGTCGAGTGGCCTGAAACGAGGTTAACCACATACTCAGTATACATTAATACACCATATTTATCGTTTGTCAACCTTTGTAAATTCGGTAATTTAGTCAAGTCAAAGAAAATTATCTAATTTTAACGACACTTTATGTTAGAATAAATATGAAAATTACTTTAAATTAATTAAATATGATGAAGTAGTGTAACTAAATAAATTTAAAAACTTTAACACTCTACACTAAATTACTAAATAAGTAAATAAAGGTTTCCATTTTCATTTCATTAATAAGACGTAAAGACGTTCGACTAATCAAATCAAGATCTGTTCAAGACCCAGTCAGACAGACAGAACTTAAAGAGACACATATACTTAATTTGGATCCACTGACACCTGTCAGACTAGATAAGAATTCAATAGACAACTTTCTAGTAATTTCGTCGACAAACATTGAGATTTCGGAAAGAAAGACTTTTCTTAACATTCAAAGATTTCGAGGACTGGTACACTATACAAAAAGGTTCTAACGAAGAAGGTCGAACGGGAGATTGTCCAAAAGTAAACAGTAATATAGTAATTAGTTTATAGTATTAGATCTATCCTAGACCGGTTTTTCCTAACTCTCACTGACTACACCTTTGACCTTAAGACAATTGCACTAACCACTCGAAAAAAAAAGAAGTCCTCGTATACGAAACCCAAGTACAACCTAATCATCAGTTAATGGTACGGAACTTGTAAAACTTCAGTAAGTCAGTACAGCCTAAGAAACGTTGGGGTACCTGACGTCGTACGGTCCGAAGGGACAGGTCGTAGTTGAGCACCTCGAACGAATTTTCGTTGTCTCTATTTCTACACTGGAGTCCGACGAAGACTCATCTTAGAGTATTACGGATGTGTTCACTACATAAGGTACGGATGTGTGAACGAAGTCGTTAGTAGAAGAAACCTGGTTCCTTGTGTGAGGTCCCGTCGTCTCGAACTAGTTTGGAATAAAAGTCCCGAAGATTAGGTTGTTGATCTCTCACTATCACGTCACTATCGGTCCCTAGTCTCTCTTTCATGGTGAAGTGTAGGATTTGTCTGAGATCTAAGAGGTTGTAGTTGGTGTAAGGGATAGCTCCCTTATTACTGGTCGTGTGGGACTCCTTTCTATACTAACCACAGGTGTAGTTTTCATTGGTAGTACGGTTTTAGTTACTTGTGAGTGTCAGATACGTCCCCGTGAGACTATATTTTATAGTATAATCTTAGTGTCACCTATTGACTAAAAAGATTTCATCGTACCTCTCTATTTCAATTCATTTTACTTTTACGTCTCTTCGATGAAGGTGAATTTTCTCGTTTCTTATCGGAGACTTTCTTGTCTTTTAACTTGTCTTGAGTGGTTAGATGGTCTTGGGTTGAAGATTTTCCACCATTCTTTTCACGATTGACTTAATTCTTTCTAATAGGTACCTTTACATCTAGTGACATTCTCGTCTCATCTTTGATATTTCTATTTAATTGATTTTTCTATTAAGTTAAAGACTCTTACTTTCCTTAGATCTTCGTTACTTATCGTCTATTTACTGTCTTTTTGATTGTCCACTAGACCTTCTATCTCATTACCTTTAGTGGGTTAGTTTTGTCGTCGGTCTTTCCGTTTACCTTTTTCTTCTTCTTCTTCTTCTTCTTCTTCTTCTTCTTCTTCTTCTTCTTTCGTTGTATACTGTAGATACTCTATTCTATTTTGTACGGTTTATAAGTATTATGTCTTTCTCTTGTCTCCCTCTTCCCCTAGATTTTACATAAACTTTCTTAATACTGACTTTTGGAGGGTTTGGATTTTTTCCTTCGTCTATAGGTCCATGACCTTCGTGTCTTCCAGGGTTTGTTCTACTTGGTTTCTGGTTCTGTATTAATTTTACATTTTCAATTTGTCTCTTAATATTTCCGTCGTGTTCTTTTTGTCTCAATGTTCCCTTGGGAGTATTCTTATGTTCGTCTAAATAGAAGTCTTTGAAGTGTCAGATCTTTCCTAACAGTACTATATAAATTTCATAGTTTTCCCTTTTAGAACATTCGTTCCTAAGAGATGGGTCTTTTTAATTGTAACTCTTATGTTCTTCTCTCTTTCTTAAAGTATCTTTTCGTTTTTAATTTTCTTAAGTCGTTATGATTTGGATGGGAGTTTCTTCATCACTTCACCGGAATGATATATTTTTTCTATGATCTTATTTATCCTTTTCCTTTTAGTAACATCCTTTCCGTTTATATATTTTATTAGTTTTTAGTGAATTTATTCGGTTATGTATTTAAATTTTTCGTTAGTTTTGTAAAATTTTTCGTTAATATTGATATTATGTCTCATTTTTTTCTTTTACACTTGCAAATTTTGTTATATTTTTTTTTGATTTACCCCTCCCCTCATATTTTTACATATAGAAGATCTTACACAAACTTGAACTTACTGACAGTCGAATTTCTTCGATGTATTATAACCCGGTTTAATGAACGTGAAGTATAATTGGTGTTTACTTTTTATATGTTACCTACGTGTTTCTGTCTTGAGTTCTTTCAACTTTTGGTTTTAGTAATTTGTCGTTTTTCTTCTTTACTTGTTTCTTCACGTTTTTGTTGACCTTTTACTCCTTATTTTATCCTTATGTATGTAGGATAGTTATTAATAAATTTAAAGTTACCTCATTTACGCGTCTAGTTTTCTCTATCTCACCGTCTCACTTACTTTTTGTTCTTGGATTTATACAACGGATGTTCACTCAGTGAACTACCGTTACTGTGTGTGCCTGACTTTCATCTACCTTTTTCTATAAAATACTTTTACCTTTACTTCTTTAAGTACCAGTGTATGAGTATAGTCCATTTGATCTGAAAATTTATTTACGGTATTTCTGTTTCTTCCCGTAATATATTTCCCAGTCATGTTCTTCCCTTCCAATGCAAGTAATGGTACATTCCTGGGTCATATCCTCTTGGATTTATATATTTTGTTTATTATTTTTAGTATTTCCCTCTTTAATTGTTATTCTCATTTATTATCATTCTTCGAAGTTATGGGGTGACTGTAATTGTCAGTCTAATAAGTATGTCTTTTAGTCTAGTTATACCGTTGTTTCCATAAAAAAAGATTAGCGTTGGTAAACTTTATTTGGTGACCCCGCCACCCCCCCCCCCCCCCCTCTTTCTTGTTCGTGTACTTTTGGATGTACAATAAATTTTTACCCATTTATTACTTTATTTAGTTATTCATAGAATTGTGTCTCCTTGTACTTTTACTTTTGTGAACATTTTAGTTATCCTACGTTGTCTTCATCAAAATTCTTCGTCCAAGTATCACTATGTGTGGAAGGTTTTTTCCCGATAAGGTTTTTTTTAACTTCTCTCCGCATGTGAGTTTAAGTAAGACACTTCGGTATTAGTGTGACTATAATTTTGGTCCGTTTCTGTTGTTATTTCTTTTACTGTCTAGTTATGGAAACTACTTATATCTATATTTTTAGGAATTATTATAATTGTTTGACTTAGGTTGTTATATATTTTTCCTAATATGTGGTACTAGTTCAACCAGTACTCTTACCAAGTTGTACCTTTAGTTGGTTACACTATGTGGTTTAATCGTTTGTTTTCTGTATGGTGTACTAGTATCTGTCTTTTTGTAAACTATTTTAAGTTGTACGTAAGTACTTTTTAGAGAATGATTTCACCCGTAACCCCCTTGTATTGTATTATTTTTAGTACATACTGTTTGAGTGTCGGTTGTAATATAAGTTACGATTTTTCGACTTGCGGAAGGACGATTTAAGTCCTTGTGCTATTCCTACGGGTAAGAGTGACGAAAATAAGTTTGATCATGACTTTTGGAATCGGTGTCGTCAGACTGTTCCTTTTCTCTATTTTACAAAGGTTTAAACTTCCCTTCTACATTCTGAAATAACGTCGACTGTACTATAAGGTATATCTCTTAGGATTTGTGAGGTGGACTTCAGATAAACTTGACTGTTACCTAAGTCACTCCAAAGTCCTATGTTATTTGGATTTAGTCGACGTAAAAAAAAATGTGATCAGATAAAGACTATTCCTTTATAGTCTTTCTCTTTTTTTTAGAGTAAATTTTAACGTAGTTGTTTTATTTTACGGATCATCATTTGAATTGGTTCCTCCACTTTCTGGAAATACAATTTTTGATATCTTGTAACAATTAATTTTGACTCCTACTAAATTTCTCTACCTTTCTTTAGAGTATTTAATTTTCTTAATGACAACAATTTACCGGTATCGTCCATTTCGTTAGATGTCTAAAGTACGTCAAAGATATGGGCCCTGTAAAAAGTGTTTTGGTTTTGTTTACTTTCACTGTCTTAACGGTTTCTAATTACATCCTTTCTTCTTTCGACCTTCATAATGGGAAGATATGAAGTCTGATATAATGTTTGGATGTCATTAGTTTTGTCACCGTATAACTATGTTTGTTACCTCGTGTTTTATCTCGGGGGTTTAATTGGATGTAAGGATATTAGTTAGATATTCCTTCCATGATTCTTATAAGTAACCTCTTTACCTAAGAGAATTTATTCACCACAACCCTTTTGACCTGTAATGTACATTTAGTCACTTTAATATTATGGGAGAATATGGGATATGTTTTTATTTAAGTTTTACCAAATTTCTATTTTGAGGATCTTGCATTGAATCCGATTTGTAAGAGACTGTGTTTAGTATCGTCATCAACCGAGTTCACCATTCTTAGACGGACGGTCACGTCCTCGACACCTCTACGTCTAAGCTAGGGACCGAGCCCTTCTAGGACACCTCCTCCTTTATTGTTAGATGAGTTCATAAAAACGGATCTTTTAGAGACCTGTCACCTCGTTCTACCCGATGTCAGGGACACCAGTGTTTCTGAACCTGTATTGTCGTACGTAGCTAGTTCGGAGTTCTACGTGGGTACCGTTTTTCTTTATTTTTGTTGTTGTTTTTTTGGGATGCACCCCGGATAATTTTGAACGTTCAAAAACTTGACGTTTCCGTTGCTAGTTGTTTTTCTGTCGGACGTCTTACCCTCTTTTATAAACGTTTACTAAAGTGATTGTTCACCAATTATGGGTTTATCAAGTATGTTTGTCGAATATGTTAAATTATACTTTTTCGTTTGTTAAGTTAGTTTTTTACCCGTCTTCTGAATTTATAACAAGAAATCAACGAACCGGTACAGGTTTACAAACGTTGGGTTACCTGACGTCGTGTGGTCCGAAGGGACAGGAAGAGGTAGAGGGCCTCGAACGAGTTTGAGTACAGGTAACTCGGTCACTACGGTAGGTTGGTAGAGTAGGAAACAGTACTGGAAGAGACCGAGAGTTAGAAAGGGTTGTAGTCCCTGAAAAGGTCACTTAGTCGAGAAGTGTAGTCCACCGGTTTTATAACCTTGAAATGGTAGTCGTAGTCAGGAAGGTCACTTATAAGTCCCAACTAAAGGAAATCGCAACTGACCAAACTAGAGGAAAATCAGGTTCCTTCAGAGTTCTCATAAGAGGTTGTGGTATAAAACTTTTGTAGTTAAGAAGTCACGATTCGGACGAAATATCAGGTTTAGAGTGTAGGTATATACTGATTACTTCTTTGGTATCGAAACTTATGTAGAAACAACCGTTTCACTACAGAGACGAAAAAATCATACGATAGATCCAAACAGTATCGAAAATAAGGTTTTTTGTTCGTAGAAAATTAAAGTACCGACGTCAGTGACAGGTGTCACTGAAACCTCGGGTTCTTTTATTTAAGACAGTGACAAAGGTAACAAAGGGGTAGGTAAACGGTACTTCACCACTCTGACCTACGATACTAGAAACAAAAAACTTACAACTCAAAATTCGGTCGAAAAAGTGAGAGGAGAAAGTGGAAGTTCTCCGAGAAATCAAGGAAAAGTGACAAACGGTGTTCCCACCACAGTGGACGTATAGACTCAAATAACTATAAAGAGGGTCGTTAGAACTAAAGTCCAACTCGAAGTAGGTCGGACCGTAACGTGTACTATTCAATTTATTCGTCCCACTGTTATATGTCGGAACTGTATGAGGAAAGGTTTAAAACTTGGTCAGATAACAAGATACATTCCAATATTGAGAACGAAAAACTGGACGTACGTCCAAAGAGTCCTCCGTCCATTTCACGAAACCATAAGGGTAAAAAATTTCTTAAAAGAGGTCAAACAACACTAGGTTTACCCGAAGGGAGTATAGAGAACCATTTCTTAGACGGACGTTACATCCTCTGGGTACAGACTAAGAACCCAGTCCTTCTATGGGACCTCTTCCTTTACCGTTAAATGAGGTCATAAGAACGGACCTTTTAGAGTACCTGTCCTCAGACCACCCGATGTCAGTTACGCCAGCGTTCTCAACCTGTACCGAATCGCTGATTTGGTGGTGGTGGTGACGAGTCAGTTTTCGAAATCGTATCAGTTACTTCGTCTTCATCTACAAAAAGACCTTAAGGGAACGTAAAAGATACTAGGTTACATACAACCTTTAAACTAGAGACTATGGAGACGGAAAAGATTTAGGTCGAACATGTAGACCTTCAAGAGTCAAGTGTATGACAACTTCGGATCGAACTTCCTAAAACTCTGGGTCCATGGGTGTTACTACACTAGTGTGTGGATCTCGGTCTGTAGGACCTCACACTTCAGTTCACCTGGAATCCTTCGTAAGGATGCTTGTTTCGATCACTTCCACTACCTTAAGGTCGACTCCATAAAGTTGAGAATTTTATACTACGATAATTTCAGGACGTGAGTTATTCTGTCGTTTGAGTCGTCACCGGTGTCCTGACCTTTTCCAATCAAAAGTAAGGTTATGGTTTCTTCCTGTCACGGTTTCTTACAAGGTCGATGGTGTATTAACGTGATTAAAGAGTACGATTGTTCCCTTAAGAGTTTTAGGACGTCGATCTAGATTTACACGAAAAGAGGTTTATTCTATATGGTTACCGTTTGTGAGTACACTTTCTACTAGTTGTCAAACTAATAATCTCTTTCCCTTCAGTTTTCATTTTACTCCATAGTGAATTGTGGATAGTCTTACCGATGGTAGTTTTACAAATGTTTATTTACGACCTCTCCCACGTCTCTTTTCTCCCTTGGGAAGACATGACAACCACCATTACATTTAACCACGTCGGTGTTACCTTTTGTTATATCACCAAGGAATTTTTGACTGATGTTTATGTCGAAGGTACACTTAGTCGTTAGAATAAAGACCCATGTATAGGTCTTTTTTATTTTTGATATTAAGTTTTCCTAAGTACATGAAGTTACATGAACATACACTACAGATTTATTATTTTACTTACTTATTATCTCGTCTATCAGAGTACATATATGTCTTGTTTGATCACCAATGGTCGTGTCTCTCCTCTCCCCCTCCTCTATCCGATTCCCTAATTCTCTATGTTTGATGACATATTTCATTTATTCGTGGTTCCTTTTATATCGGTAACAAAATAGTAAAATTTACCTCATATTATATATTTTTATGACTTATTGATACAGTATATAGACTTTGATTATAATATAACTCTGAGTCGATATGAAGTTAATTTTTTTCTCTTTTACCACTGAAAATTAAATCCTTAGTTGTCCCATCCTCGGATCGATCAACAATCCTGTCTCACTACTTATTGAAACACTCACTGGAAGATTCTTTATGTAAACGGATTTATCCGACATGAAGATCAATCGATCCTCTTTACTAACGATTGTATATCGTCTCAAATCGGATACTCTCGACACTGGAACTATATTTTTTCCACCACAAACGTCTTCAAGTCGTAAGGACACCATTTGTCCACGTCGTTTGTCCCTTAAAAGTCCCTCGGTAGACTGATTTAAGTCGGCTCCGTGACACCGCTACCAGTGGTTCCCTCCAAAAACTCACTGGTTTCACATTCGGTAATGAAGGATGTGTTCTGTCAATGGTCGGTACACAAACTTAGTTGAGACATTGTTTTCAATCCATTCACCTTCATCCACTATATTTAATGTTCTTTTCCCCACCTCCCTTACTTTAGTAATTTCCTACCGGGGGACGGTTCGGGAATCAAGTAAGTTGTATATGACTCATATGGGATACCCGGTCCTTTACCATCGATGTCTTTAACACTGATTAAATTAAGAACGGTGTATTTTGGTGTTACAATACGTCAAACTTTATAAGAAAAAGAAAAGGAATTGTTTACAACTTCGACCTCGAGTCACTTGACTTAATTAAAGGGGTCTATTGGACATCATAGTACAAAAACCGAGATTATGACCGACGGGAGTGAATGTCTTAATGTCTTCCCAAATACTCATGATCGTAAACATTCCCTAGTAAAAGGGTTGAGACCTTCCTTCTCCATGATTATTACCACACACCAAAGTAAAACTCTCGGTACTCCGTGACTTTATGTAGAAACCGAACCTTATCACGTATCAAGAGGACTCTCAGTAACTGTGATGACTGACGATTAGTAAAGACTATTAAGTTCCCTCGGTTTAACTTCAGTATCTCCTTTTCTGACATTTATACAATTTTAGATAAAAGTAAGAGCGAAGTCGGTTCAGTTACGGATATTTTCCTTTTCCTTCGTAACACTCTTCTCAGTCCATATTTGTTTCCACGACTCCTGGTCCTAACACAAAATATGTGACACCGAGTACTGTATACCTTGAGACAAAATCTTTCCTTATCTCACGTCGAGTGTCTCTAATTTTCCTAACACAAATTATCCGATGAGTCACTAGATTAGTACTCCAGAAAATTTACTTTAAATTCTATCGTCAATTTTACTTCGAAGTCGTTCAAACCTGTTAATTTATAGTTTTCTGTAACTTTCTTTTATGAAGCATGTTAGTCAAGTCAAGTCAAGTCAACGAGTCAGTACAGGTTGAGAAACGCTGGGGTACTTAACGTCGTGCGGTCCGGAAGGACAGGTAGTGGTAGAGGGCCTCAAGTGAGTCTGAGTGCAGGTAGCTCAACCACTACGGTAGATCGGTAGAGCAGTAGGGGAAAAGGAGGACGGGGGTTAGGAAGGGTCGTGGTCTCAGAAAAGGTTACTCAGTTGAGAAGAGTACTCCACCGGTTTCATGACCTCAAAGTCGAAATCGTAGTAAGGAAGGTTTCTTGTGGGTCCCGACTAGAGGAAATCGTACCTGACCAACCTAGAGGAACGTCAGGTTCCCTGAGAGTTCTCAGAAGAGGTTGTGGTGTCAAGTTTTCGTATTTAAGAAACCTCAAGTCGAAAGAAGTGTCAGGTTGAGAGCGTAGGTATGTACTGGTGACCCTTTTAGTCTCGGAACTGATCTGTCTGGAAACAACCGTTTCATTTCAGAGACGAAAAGTTATACGATAGATCCAACCAGTATTGAAAAGAAGGTTCCTCATTCGCAGAAAATTTATTGACTGTTATTTTTCGTCGTCTTTTCTCCTTAGTTCTTGTCAACAACTCCAGACACTATCTATATGTAACTACGTATAAAATAGTCATTATTTAACTTTATTCGAATTATGTAATGTCAGGATACTTATGATAGTGATTATGAATCGTCATAACACTACGTTACCTTCTCATTTGACAAAAGAATCTTTTATCTAAATTCTCTTTATATTCTAATCACTTCCTCTAGAGATACATTTGGTTAGTTAGTTTTGTACTTTCGTAATGTCTATCTAAAATTTTCTATCCACCAAAATACAGTTACTCACAAAAAGGATACAAAAGGAGATTCTCAAAATACTCCATGGTGGAGTGTGACCAGTCTTACCGGTAGTAGTTTTTCAGATGTTTGTTATCTCTCCAGGTGTTTACGATCTCCAGATGTTTACGATCTCTCCCACACCTCTTTCCCTTGGGAGAACATGACAACCACCCTTATGTTTGACCATGTCTGTGACACCTCTTGTCATACCTCCAAGGAATTTTTTGATTTTCATCTTGATGGTATACTGGCTCACTAAGGTGAGGACCCGTGTGTGGGACTTTTTTTGGTATGAATCTTTTTTCCTTTTTTTTTTGTTTTGTGTACATGCCGTTACAAGTAACGTCTCGATAAATGTTATGGGTCCTGTAGTTTTGTTGGATTCAACAGTCGTCTACTTGTATATTTCTTCTACACCATATATGTTCGTTACCTTATTATGAAACGAATCGGTATTTTCCTTGCCTTATCCCAGGAAACAGTTCTGCACTTACATGGATGTCAGACAGTATGTCTCACTTCATTTAGTCTTCACTTTCAACGAGTCAGTACAGGGTGAAAAACACTGGGGTACCTGATATATCAGGTACCTTAAGGTCTCACCCATCGACAAGGAAAGAGGTCCCTTAGAAGGTTTTGGTCCCTAACTTGGGTTCAGAGGACGTAACATCCGTCTAAGAAATGGTAGACTCGGTGGTCCCTTCGGGTTCTTGTGACCTCACCCATCGGATACGAAAGAGGTCACCTAGAAGGGTTGGGTCCTTAGCTTGACCCCAGAGGACGTAACGTCCGTCTAAGAAATGGACGACTCGATGATCCCTTCGGGGTTCTCTTGTTGTTTATAACGTATAATCGTCTCTTCCGTTACCGTGGGGTGAGGTGGTGAGAACGGACCTTTTAGGGTACCTACCTCCTCGGACCATCCGACGTCAGGTACCCCAGCGCTTCTCAACCTGTGCTGACTCGCTGAAGTTAAAGTGAAAAGTGAAAGTACGTAACCTCTTCCTTTACCGTTGTGTGAGGTCAAGAACGGACCTCTTAGGGTCCCTGCCGTCTCGGACCACCCGACGGCAGATACCCCGGCGTGTCTCAATCTGTGCTGACTTTACTAAATCGTCGTCGTCGTCGTCGTCGTCATCGTCGTCGTCGTCGTCGTCGTCGTCGCGTAAATACTCCTTAGATCTTTCTTACTATGTCTACTTGGATGAATGTCCCATCCTTATCCTCACGTCTACATCTCGTTCCTACACACTTGTGTGCCTCCTTCTCCGTCCACCCAACTTGACCTTCTAATCCGAACTGTATTTATGTGATGACACACATTTTATCTATCGATCAATCTTGGACGTCATATCATGTCTCTGGAGTCTAGACACGAAACAAGACTGAATCTACCCATTCTATCTCCCCAACGTCACCCTCCCTCCAGGATCTTATTTCCCTATATACATATGTATATCGACTTAGTGAACCTACATATCGTCTTTGATTGTGTTGTAACATTTAGTTAATATGAGGTTATTTTTAAAAAATTTTATGTTATTTTCAAATCTGGTTGGATCTGTCGTATTATTTTTCGTCTCTTTAATGAAACGGTTGTTTCCAGGCAGATCAGTTTCGATAGTAAAAAGGTCATAAGTACATACCTACACTCTCAACCTGACATTTCTCTCGACTCACGGTTTCTTAACTATGAAAACTTGACACCACAACCTCTTCTGAGAACTCTCAGGCAACCTGACGTTCGTCTAGGTTGGTCAGGTAAGATTTCCTCTAGTCAGGACCCACAAGTAACCTCCCTAACTACGATTTCGACTTTGAGGTTATGAAACCGGTGGAGTACGCTTCTCAATGAAGTAACCTTTTCTGGGACTAAGACCCTCCCTAACCCCTGTCCTCCTCTTCCCTGCTGTCTCCTACTCCACCGACCTACCGTAGTGGTTGAGCTACCTGTACCCAAACCCATTTGAGGTCCTCAACCACTACCCCGGAGTTTCTCATCCTGTACTGACTCGTTGACTTGATTTGAAGGATTGTCTTTAACAATTTAATTCTGTTTTACTTCTATGTACATCGTGGAATCAAAAAGTCTACAGTCAACTGTCAGAGAACCGTAAAACGACTCTCGTTTCGCGAACTATATTACAAAAAGGAACGAAACTACTGTTAAGATAGAAGATCTTGTGTACATTTTTTAATACCTTTAACTACCTAATTAAGAGACTTATATAAAGAAAGATCGTTCCTACCAACCAACACTTTTACATTTACTATCTTTAGAGTCCTCTTGTACTAGTATAGTAGGATCTCAAGTAATATCGGTTCTTTTCTTTGTTACCCATCTGAATCTGTTCGTGGGACTCGAAATCTTTTCATCTTTGGTCTTCAAGAACTTTTCTAATTTCAAATTAAAGTACTTTATTTTAAGATTTTATGATAATTTACCTTCTATCATAGAGATGTCTGTGTGTGTGTGTTTGTGTCTCTGTCACAAAAGTAAGAGGTATACAAAAACGTCATTCTCACTACAATTGGTACTATATATTTTTACACGACCCATATCTTCGAGGATATAAAACCTAATCCAAGATTTTCAACAAACAAAAAAAAAGAAAAAGTAACAATTATTTAGGTTTCACAGAATGCCCATAAGTCTAAGGTTACGGGTTGACTCTAAGGTTGTTTATCCACACTCTAAAATTTATATGTTAATCACACCTTAGAATTTAGTCCGTATTAGGAAAAAGTGAACTAAGTGTATTAGGAGAAAGTGAACTTGGTCCATACCAAGTATATATAGTTTTAATCCGACTTTGTTCTTTAGAGAAGAAAGTCACTAGAGGTCTTTACTAAATCTTTACGAAATCATCGATGACCTAGGCCTCGTTCCGTCAGTGATACAAATGAAGTACAAGAATTTATTCGTAAATGGAATGGATCCTAATTATGATTCGGGTGTCTATACGTCACAAGATCGGTGTGTAGTTTCCAACAAAAGAGGGAGAGTAACTATTTAACAGTTAACGTATTTGTATCGTGAAAAACGTACACAACATTTAATTGCAATCATCAATGGTATCTAAAACGTTTTATATCAATGTTGATTAACTTCAGGTGAAAGTTTACTGCGTGATACGACGAAGTACTGATCATATATTATAATATTATATATAAACATCAGATATTATATCACTTGTACCCGAAGGGTCCACCGTGATCACCATTGTTTGGATGGACGGTCACGTCCTCTGTACTCAGTACCGAAACTAGGGACCCAGTCCTTCCTCTAGTACCAGTGGATGAGGTCATAAGAACAAACCTTTTAGGGTACCTGTCTCCTAGGACCACCCAATGTCAGTCATCCCTACGTTTCTAATCCTGTATTGACTACTCTGAATCGTACGTACGGATTACATATTTATATTATCATATATATATATATATATTATATAAACATAGTTACATAATATTTATCACATATATATATATTATCATACATACATATATATATACATATATATATTATCATAATGTCGACTAATACTGGGTAATAAAGGAGGAAGAAGGAACACGGTAACGACAGTAAGTAAAGAGAATAAATACACGATAATAGTGCGTTCTGTAAAGATAATAATGAAACATCTTGTTTCTATGGATCATCTTCTCAATTCCTCTACATACCGTTTTGGTTATGTTATAACATTTCATTAATTGGAGGTTAATTTTATTTATTTAAATATAATTTTTTTTCTTTTTACCTAAACCAAATAGAAAAAAGAAAGAGGTTACGAGAAAGAAGTATATCTACGTTCAAAGACTGGATACATTAAAAGAAAAAAGGTCGTCTTGAAGAAAATTCCAAAAAATTTTCCAAACTCAATTTTCGAAAATTAAAAGGACTTCCCGTCTAAACGACCATCACTTAAGAGAATCAAAAACAAAGAGAGTCTTTCAAATATAAAGAAGAAACAAAAACTTCATAACGTTGCATCTTAAGATCCAACTAAAAATTTTATACAGTTTTGGTTAAAAAGTAAGATGCAAAGAACAAACGTATTAAACTAGGTTCTAGTCAAGTCAAGTCAGTGAGTCAGTACAGGTCGAGGAAAACTGGGGTACCTGATGTCGTACGGTCCGGAGGGAGAGGTAGTGGTTGAGGGCCTCAAATGAGTTTGAGTACAGGTAACTCAGCCACTTCGGTAGGTTTGCAGAGTACGAGACAGTAGGGGGAGAGGAAGACGGGAGTTAAAAGGGGTCGTATTCCCAAAAAAGGTCACTCAGTGAAGAAGTATAGTCCACCGGTTTCATAACCTCAAAGTCGAAGTCGTAGTCAGGAAGGTCACTTTTAAGTCCTGACCAAAGGAAATCCTACCTGACCAACCTAGAGGAACGTTAGGTTCCCTGAGAGTTCTCAGAAGAGGTTATGGTGTCAAGTTTTCGTAGTATAGAAGCCACAAATTGAAAGAAATATCAGGTTGAGAGTGTAGGTATGTACTAATGACCTTTTTGGTATCGAAACTGATCTACCTTGAAACAACCACTTCATTATAGAGACGAAAAATTATACGATATCCAACCAATATGGAAAAGAAGGTTCCTCATTCACAGAAAATTAAAGTACCGACGTCAGTGTAGACGTCACTAGAACCTCTGGGGTTCTTATATCAGACAGTGATAAAGGTGACAAAGGGGTAGTACTTCACTACCCTGGTCTACGGTACTAGAATCAAAAGACTTACAACTCAAAATTCGGTTGAAAAAGTGAGAGGAGAAAGTAAAAGTAGTTCTTCGAGAAATTAAGAAGAAGTGCAAGACGATATTCCCACTACAGTAGACGTGTAGACTCCAATAACTATAAAGAGGGTCGTAGAACTAAGGTCGAACACGAAGAAGGTCGGGTCGTAAAGAGTACTACCTGAGACGTATGTTCAATTTATTCGTCCCACTGTTATATATCGGAACTACATGAGGAAAGGGTTAAACCTTGGTCAGTCAACAAGGTACAGGTCAAGATTGACAACGAAGGACTGGATGTATGTCTAAAGAGTTCTCCGTCCAGTCCACCAGACCATAAGGGTAGAGAAAGTCTTAAAAGGTGTCAAACAAGACCAGGTGTGTCAGTTCTCTAAACCGTATTAGTTATTTCGTCTTCATCTACAAAAAGACCTTGAGAGAACCAAATGATACTAGGTTGTCTACCGTTAAACTAGAGACCAAGGATAGGGATAAGATGTAGTTGGAACTTGCAGACCTTGAAGTACCAAGTACATAACAACTTCGGACCGAACCTATTAAAACTCGTACTGAAATGATCACACACTCGACTCACTTTAACACACCATGAAACTCGTTAATGAGGTTAGTCAACTCGTTAACTAGGTTCTATTCGACAACTAAAAGTCAAACAGATCGTAAAAAGAAAAGCCTTCTACTTCGTCGTTGAAGGTCTGAGATGTAAGTCACGACTTTGACCTTCAGGGGTACAACAATGGTTTAGTTTGACACAGGCGATCGGACGTCCTTCATTTAGATTACATAACTATGGTCCAACACTACTTCATTTCACTTCGTAAATCATGTTCCGTGGTTCGTTCCTAACACCCGTCGAAAATGAGTTTTCTGAGTTTGAAAGAATACCTAGAGTCCCTTTCCAAAAATTTCTGTTCCACTTCCTCTCTCAATGTCCCATACACTGGTCGAGTCCCAATGAGAAGACGAACCACCCACCACTCAGTTATCGTAGTCGGAAGACCAACATTGATCAGATCCACGACCACCAGTATTCGTACGTCAATTGAAGAAGGTGAACCTCTAAAGTCATAGACGATTCATCAAGTTCCTATACCGAGTCTTATAATAGATATAATAGAAATTAAGGAATTCCTCCTTGATTTCTAGAGAATGAATCTGACAAAAGGTAACAAAGACGTAAAAGAGTGAAACTGATTTAAATAAGAAACCTTATACCTTCCGAATCCTCCGATTTCAAAAGATATCCGTTGTCCGTTCACCTCTTGTACCCCCACAGAACCCTTCTGGGATAGTCAAGTCAAGTCAAGTCAGCGAGTCAGCACAGACTGAGAAACACTGGGGTACTTAGCGTCGTGCGGTCCGGAGGGACAAGTAGTGGTAGAGGGCCTCAAGTGAGTCTGAGTACAGGACGAACACATGTAACTGAATAAGAAACAGGAAGTTTTATGTCAAGCTTTTAAGGTTTGTAGACATGTTGTAAGAATCAAAATAATCGAAAAAGTAAAAATAAATAAATAAATAAATAAAATCAACCTCCGATTAATGAAATGTTATAACACCACCAAAAACGGTATGTAACTATACTTAGTCGGTACCCAAACGTATACAAGGGGTAGGACTCGGGGGAGTGGAGGGAGAGGTAGGGTAGGGAGACCCAGTAGGGTCACGTGGTCGGGGTTCGTGGGACATAGTACGTAGTTTGGACCTGACCTCTAAGTAAAGTGTATACTATTATGTGTACAAAGTAACGATAAGAGAGTCTAGTGGAGTGGGAACGGAAGAGGTCGTCTCAGGTTTTCTGATAAGATATGTAGACACTGAGAAAAAGACAGAGAGTATGTCCCAATAGTGATGGTAGAAAGATTTAAGGTATATATAGACAATCATATGACATAACCACAAAAAGAAAGACCGAATGAAGTGAGACATATTGTCCGAGGTCAAGGTAGGTGGAGTAATCTTGACTAAGTTTACATAAGAAAAATTACTGACGTATTATAAAGTTACACATATACATGGTGTCGAAAGAATAGGTAAGCAGACGACTACCTGTAGATCCAACGAAGGTACAGGACCGATAATATTTGTCACGACGCTACTTGTAACCCCATGTACACAAAGAAAGTTAAGACCAAAGAAGTGGAATAGCAACTGTTTCCTCCGTTCTTATATGTAACCCCTTTTCTGTTAGAGAAATTGTTCGTCACGACCCTTTGGACCAGTTGGTGAACATTTTCTTACCTTGATCTTGTGAAAGATTGTGGAATGTGTTTTTATTTGAGTTTTACCTAATTTTTAGATTTGCATTCGGGTCTTTGATATTTTGAGGATCTCCTTTTGTATCCGTTTTGTGAGAGACTGTATTTAGTGTCGTCCTAGGGGATACTGGGTGGAGGGTCTCATTACCTTTATTTTCGTTTTTATTTGTTTACCCTGGATTGATTTGGATTTTCGAAAACGTGTTGTTTCCTTTAATATTCGTTTCACTCTTCTGTCGGAAACCTTACCCTCTTTTATTATCGTTTGTTTCGTTACTTGTTTATTAATTAGACTTTTTATATGTTCGTTGAGGACGTCGAGTTAAGGTCTTTTTATTTACTGGGTTAGTTTTTTACCCGGTTTCTTGATTTGTCTGTCAAGAGGTTTCTTCTGTATGTCTACCGATTCTTTGTATACCTTTCTACGAGTTGTAGTGAGTAATAGTCTCTTTACGTTTAGTTTTGGTTTACTGACGATAGGTTTTTAGATGTTTGTTATTTACGACCTCTCCCACACCTCTTTTTCCTTAGGAGAATGTGACAACCACCCTTACGTTTGATCATGTCGACGATACCTCTTGACACACCTCTAAGGAATTTTTTCACCTTTATCTTGACGGTATACTGGGTCTAAAAAGTAAAATTTTTACAATAATAGAAAGTAAAGTGAACAAAAAAAAAATAAAAAATTTAAAATTTTAGAAATTAAGAATGTACACAAGGGTTTGTACCTGGGGGGAGGGTGGAGGGAGGGGTGTTGTAGAGAGACCCAGTAGGGATACGTGGTCGGGGTTCGTACGACGTGGGATGCAGTCTGTGCCTGACCGCTAAGTTAAGAATGTACTGTCATATGTACAATCTTAAGGGTAAGAGGGTTTAGTAGGGTGGGAGAGGGAGAGGGAGACTCAGGTTTTCAGGGAATATGTGTAGACACAGAAAAAAGGACAGAACGTATGTCCCAGCAGTAACGGTAGAAGGATTTAAGGTATATATATAGACAATCATATGACATAACCACAAAAAGAAAGACCGAATGAAGTGAGACATATTAACCGAGGTCAAAGTGGGTAGAGTAGTCTTGACTAAGTTTACTTAAGAAAAATTGCCGACTCATTATGAGGTAACACATATACATGGTGTCGAAAGAATAGGTAAGTAGACGACTACCTGTAGATCCAACAAAGGTACAGGACCGATAATATTTGTCACGACGCTACTTGTAACCCCATGTACACAGAGAAAGTTAAGACCAAAGGAGTCACACATACGGGTCGAACGTATGTCCTAACGACCCAGTATTCCATCAAGATAAACGTTAAAAAATTCCTTAGAGGTGTGACAAGAGGTATCACCGACATGATCAAACGTAAGGGTGGTTGTCACATCCTCCCAAGGGAAAAGAGGTGTGGGAGAGGTCGTAAATAACGAACGTCTAAAAACCTAGCGTCGGTAAGACTGACCACACTTCACCATGGAGTAACACCAAAACTAAACGTAAAGAGATTATTACTCACTACAACTCGTAGAAAAGTACACAAACAATCGGTAGGCATACAGAAGAAACCTCTTTACAGATAAATCAAGAAACCGGGTAAAAAACTAACCCAGCAAATAAAAAGACCTTAACTCGACGTCTTCAACGAACATATAAAAACTCTAATCAACAAACAGTCAACGAAGTAAACGATAATAAAAGAGGGTAAGTCTTCCGACAGAAAAGTGGAACGAATATAAAAGGAAACAACACGTCTTCGAAAATTAAAATTAATCTAGGGTAAACAAATAAAAACGAAAATAAAGGTCTTAAGACCCTCCACCTAGTATCTCCTAGGACGACACTAAATACAGACTCTCACAAAACGGATACAAGAGGAGATCCTCAAAATATCAAAGACTAGAATGTAAATCTAGAAATTAGGTAAAACTCAAATAAAAACACACGCCACAATCTTTCACTAGATCAAAGTAAGAAAATGTTCACCAACTGGTCAAAAGGGTCGTGGTGAACAATTTCTCTAACAGAAATGAGGTAACATATAAGAACGGAGGAAACAGTTTCTATTCCACAGGTATACACACACCTAAATAGAGACCCGAAAGATAAAACAAGGTAACTAGATACCAAGGGATGAGATCTAAACAGTTTATAAAAGTATCGTACAGTCGGTTTACGTTTATCTAACACAAAAATATTTCATTTTTATAAAACAGAAAATATTGTTTAAGTTACCATCTTCAGTCACATTCAACAAACCTTCGTTCATCTAGTTTGACAATCAATTAAACTCGTTGACGAGTCGACCAACAAGATTACGACATATATATATTGCAATCAGTTTGTCTCTTTGTCTTCATAGTAATTTCCTGTCTCAGTCGTTAAAGAAAAAGTCATTACGACAAAGAGAAATATCATACTATAAAGTAGATGTAATATTGACTCTTTTCTTTTCACCTTCGGTTTCCTCTTTTCCTTTCTATGTGTGTAGACTTACGTCTCAAGGTTTCTTATCATTCCTCTCTATTCTTTCGGAAGGATTCACTAGTTACTTTTCTTTTTCTCTTTCCGTTATCTTACTTTTTCTGATCTTTAGAGAAGTTCTTTTAATTTCTATGGTTCCCTTGTAAAGTACGTTTCGACCCGTGTTATTTCCTGTCTTTACCATACCTGGATTTCCTTCGTCTTCTATAATTCTTCTCCACCGTTCTTATGTGTCTTCTTGATATGTTTTTTATAGACTGTGTCTATTGGTGTTACCACACTAGTGAGTGTATGTCTGTCTATGGGACCTCAACCTAGTATCTTTTTCGTTCTCTTAAGGTTCTCTTGTAGATGAAGACGAAGTAACTGATGGGGTTTCGGAAACACATCTAGAGTTGTTTGACTTTTTAAGAATTTCCCTGACCTTATGGTCTGGTGGAACGGACAGAGGACTCTTTAGACAAACGTCTAGTTGTTCGTTCTCAATCTTGGAATGTACCTTGTTACCTGACCGAGGTTAACCCTTTTCTCATACAGTTCCGACATATAACAGTGGAACGAATAAATTGAATATACGTCTCATGTAGCACACTTTACGGACCGACCTACCCCGTCTTCGACCTTAGTTCTAAAGGTCCTCTTTATAGTTATTGGAGTTTATACGTCTACTGTGGTGGGAATACCGTCTTTCAATTCCCCTTGATTTCTTGGAGAACTACTTTCATTTCCTCCTCTCACTTTTTCAACTTGAGTACACGTGGGCACCGACTAAGTACAGTTACATACGTTTTGGTTATGTCATAACATTTCGTTTTATTTCATTTTTGTTTTTTTTTTGTTTGTTTTTTTTGGGGTTTGTGGAGTTGTAAGTTTTTGCTTCTATTACCGTGGGCGAGCGTAGTGAAGTACCGTTTATCTACCCTTTGTTACCTTTGTCACCGTCTTAAATAAAAGAACCCGAAGTTTTAGTGACGTCTGCCACTGACGTCGGTACTTTAATTTACTGCGAACCAGGAACCTACTTTTCGATAACGTTTGGATCTGTCGTCTCTGAAAAAAAATGACTGTTTCCAAGTATTGTCATTAGCACATACCTACACTCTTAACCTGGTATTTTTTTCGACTCACGGTTTCTTAACTATGAAGACTAGACATCACAACCACTTCTGAGAACCGGACGTTCCTCTAGTTTGGTCTGTCAAGACTTCCTTTAGTCAGGATATATAAGTAACCTTCCTGACGACGACTTCGACTTCGAGATTACGAAACCGGTGGATTACACTTTTGCCTAAGTAAACTTTTCTGTGACTAAGACCCTTTCTGACTTCAGCCCTCTTCTTCCCCTGTTGTCTCCTACTCTGCCAACCTACCGTAGTGACTGGACTACCTGCACTTACACTCGTTCGAAGTCCTTAACCACTACCTGTCCCTTCGGACCACACGGTGGCAGGTACCTCAACGTTTCTCAGTCTGTGCTGACTCGTAGAGTTGACTTGACAAAATCCCGGATCTCTTTAGTAAATTATATAATGTAACTTTCCAACATGACTCCATGTAGGTTCGGAAGCAATACTGACTTATATTTCTTAGTGTCTTAATTCTTGTATTTCTTAGTAGGGTAACGTCTATAGAGTTTAAATTCTTCTTTTGAATCAAATACTGGCTGATATCCACCTTTTTATAAGATCTTATCTCTAAATGTAACAGGTGATAGGAAACATCGGTAATACACCAAATTTTCTTTTATAAAAAATTTGTGTCTCTGATAGACTTAGTCTTCCTTTCCGAACTCAAATTTACCTTAAAACCGGAAGAGGGGTGTATACATTAATCTCTTACTAAACTTCCAATTACTTGGTCACATACCGAGTTCATAAATTTTTTTTAAAAAAATTCACCCTCCGTCATAAGATTCGAGACTACTCTTGACAAAAACTCTTTTAATTTAATTAGGAAAAACTCCTTCCTAAATGTGACTCTCGACTTAAAAAATTTTACCTACAACTAAACCTTAAATCCATACTTAATTATTCTTGGATACTCAATTATACTTCATATACGATATTGAACATAAGTAAAAATAAAAAAAGTCGTCGATCGAACGACCTCGAATTTCTTTGTTCTTATCCGGTCACTGAAACCTTTTGTTTAAAGGACGTTGAGACCCAAAGAATGGTCATCCGATTAAGAATGGTCATTTGTGTAGTCAAGAAGATTTATGAGATATATCTAAATTCTCATTGGTTAAACTACGTTTTCTAATTGACTTCATGGTCTTTATAATCTTATAAACCAATAAAACAGTAGGTTTTATATTAGATTTACTATATATCACATTGTTCAAAATAAAATCTTTTGGAGATTTAAGAGTTCGACTAAAATACATAAATTGATACATACTGAAAAGTATCAAACGAAATTTCACTTATAAATTTTTATACAAAATTCGTCAAGTATAAACATGTTTTTTATTCCCAAAAAGAAGAACTACCATTTGTTTATCTAAGAACGTTTGTTAAACAATAATAAAACACTCTGGGTATTCGGAATATTGGGAACCTTAAAAATTTGACATTAAAAGTTCGGTTTGGTTACAAACCCGTAACTTCCCTACTAATAGTTTATCCTCCTAATAGATTTAGGGTGCGAAGTTAAAGACGACGAAGACAAATAGCAAATAAAGTTAAAATTAATCACAGAAGGACCTCCTAGTTCTCTCTGTTTATTTTCCATGGAAATACCGTCTATAAACCTCTTTCTCAAAAAAAATTCAAATATTTTACCCCAAATTCTACTAGAGACCGATAGTCTATCGGATACAAGGAGTAAAAGGACCTATCAGTCCTTAAACAAAAACGAAACCCGAATCAGAAACCAAGTCAAAAACCATCTTCACCGGCAAAGTTCTTGTATTTTGTAAAACATTATGTAAAAATAGAGTATATCTCCAAGTCAAGTCAAGTCAACGAGTCAGTAGAGACTGAGAAACACTGGGGTACTTAGCGTCGTGCGGTCTGGATGGACAGTTAGTGGTAGAGACCCTCAAGTGAGTCTGAGTGCAGGTAATTCAGTCACTACGGTAGGTCGGTAGAGTAGGAGACGGCAGGGGAACAGGAGGACGGGGGTTAGGGAGGGTCGTAGTCTCAGAAAAGGTTACTCAGTTAAGAAGCGTACTCCACCGGTTTCATGACCTCAAAGTCGAAATCGTAGTAAGGAAGGTTTCTTTAGGGTCCCGACTAGAGGAAGTCTTACCTGACCAACCTAGAGGAACGTCACGTTCCCTGAGAGTTCTCAGGAGAGGTTGTGGTGTCAAGTTTTCGTAATTAAGAAGCCACGAGTCGGAAGAAGTGTCAGGTTGAGAGTGTAGGTATGTACTGGTGACCTTTTTGGTATCGGAACTGATCTACCTGGAAACATCCGTTTCATTACAGACACGAAAAGTTATACGACAGACCCAACCAAAACGGTTCTTTTACGTGACCAGTATCGTTTGTGGGAGAAGGTTGTTGTGTTCTCTTCTGAGATGTGTATCTGTAGTGGTCTACCAGTTATGACTTTAGTCTGACTAATATAAGAAACGTCGGTTTCTACCTCTTCGAGATATGTCAGTTGTTTTTGTTCTAGCCCTCGACTGACCGAGTCTAGTACTTGAGGAATAACGGTTTAAGTCTGAATATAACTTCTTTCATCCCTTTTGATGATCTGGTAAGTCCATACTGGGTTTAGTTTAGGGAATACTAATATGTCACCTTCACTCTTTATCTAAATTCCCGGATCTAGACTATCTATCTCACGGACTACTTGATACCTACCTCCAAGTACTGTATATCTCCAATCGACAACCATTTGTCATAAATTAACACGTCAAACGTACGTCATGGTATAAGTGAAAAGGACTTACAAGAAAAAGAGAGAAATAAAGGAGAGAGGGAGGTAAGAAACACGGAAAGGAGGGAGACAAATAAATTTTTATGAATAGAAACACGGTCCTTATATACAGATGTATACGGAATTGTTACCATACAGAACCCTCTTCAAAGTAAAAAGTACCACCGACGACGACGACGATTCAGCGAAGTCAGTACAGGTTGAGACACGCTGGGGTATCTGCCGTCGGGTGGTCCGAGGGGACAGGGACCCTAAGAGGTCCGTCCTTGTGACCTCACCCAACGGTAAAGGAAGAGGTTACGTACTTTCACTTTTCACTTTCACTTCAGTGAGTCAGCACAGGCTGAGGATCGCTGGGGTACCTGACGTCGGAAGGTCCGAGGAGGTAGGTACCCTAAAAGGTCCGTTCTCATGACCTCACCCAAAGGTAACGGAAGTACCGATCGGTTCCCGTATTAGTTTATTAAAACAACCACAATTCTGTATGGGTCTACTGCCCGTAACAAAGTCAGCAACAAGTCAACAAAGACAGAGAAACACTGGGGTATCCGACGTCGTGCGGTCCAAAGGGACAGGAAGTGGTAGAGGGTCTCAAACGAGTTTGAGTGCAGGTAACTCAGTCACTACGGTAGGTTGTTAGAGTAGGGGACAAGTGAAGAGGAAGACAGAAGTTAGAAATGGTCGTAGTCCTAGAAAAGGTTACTCAGTCAAGAAGTGTAGTCCACCGGTTTCATAACCTCGAAGTCTAAATCGTAGTCAAGAACCTGAAGGGACCACCGAGTCCACCATTTCGTAGACAGATGTTACGTCTTCTGGACCAAAGTTAGGGACCCAACCCTTCTAGGGGACCTCTTCCTTTACCGTTGGGTGAGGTCATGAGAACAGACCTTTTAGGGTACCCACCTCCTCGGACCATCCGACGTCAGGTACCCCAGCGACTCTCAACCTGTGCTGACCCGCTGAACTGAAAGTGAAAAGTGAAAGTACGTAACCTCTTCCTTTACCGTTGGGTGAGATCACAAGGACGGACCTCTTAGGGTCCCTGCCCCATCGGACCACCCGACTACAGATACGCCAGTGTGTCTCAACCTGTACTGACTCCGTTGAATCGTCGTCAGCGTCGTGTAGGTATATACTGATGGCCTTTTGGGTAAAGAAAACTGATATATCTGATAACGGTCGTTTTATCATAGAGACGAAAAATTATACGACAGATCTAAACAGTATCGAAAAGTAGGTTCCTCGTTCACAGAAAATTAAAGTACTGACGGTAGTGACCGGTGTCACTAAAAACTCGGGTTCTTTTATTTTAGACAGTGACAAAGGTAACAAAGAGGTATATAAACGGTCCTTCACTAGTCTCTCCTACGGTAATAGAAGTAAAAACCCACAACTCAAAATTTGGTCGAAAAAGTGAGAGGAGAAAATGGAAGTAGTTCTCTGACAAATTAAGGAGAAACGAAAGACGGTATTCCACCACAGTAGACGTATAGACTCCAATAACTATAAAGAGGCCCGTCAGAACTAAGGTCGAACACTAAGTAGGTCAGGTCGGAAAGTGTACAACATGAGACGTATCTTCAATACGTCCACATTCAATATGTCCACATTCAATACGACTGAAACCACATCTATTTTACAAGAAGGGAGTCTCAACATAATCGATCCCATCCGATGTAACGTACCGGTAATACGTTATCGAGGTCGTTTCGTCTTCAGAAAGAGTTCCTTGTCAAAGACCATTATTTACAACGTTTAATTCTTCTACCCAGGGAAAAGATGTATCAATCATTCCCTGACTCCGATTACGGACCTAAGATCCCAAAAACGGCAAAGTCGGGTACACTCCCCATCTTTCGTACCTCACAACACGTCCTGTCCAAATACTTGGTCCTGACCCTTGTGATGTAAATTCAAGGTAAGTGTAAAACGTCAGTGTATAAACACGATTAACGTTCCCTTTGACTCTTTACATTATATCAGGACACTTACTTTTCTTCATCCTTTATCTAAATTATATGTTAATTTCAAGTACCTAGGTATCGGTACCCACTTGTAGAACTCGGTTTTGATTGGTCATTGAAAGTGTGTCTATGTCAGATAAAATTGATCAAAATTTACCATTTTTGTTTCGATTAACGATCGTTCCTTGTGAAAAAGATTTGTTCCTATTTACACGTTTATTGGGTTATAAACGTGAGAACTGATAATAGGGCCTCTTTGTTCCTGAACAGAAGTATGTTTGTGGATATACCCTTAACAGTATTTTTGAAATAAGTATCATCGATTTTCGACCTTTATTCGGTCCATAAGAAATTACCTGTTTCCTAATTTAACACCAGGTGGAGTCAATTTGACTGAGTTTCGTTAAGGAAAAATTTTTTTTTAATTTAAATAAATAAAATTAACCTCTGATTAATGAAATGTTATAACATAACCAAAACGGTATGTAGTTGTACTGAGACGGTGTCCACATGCGTACAAGGGGTAGGACTTGTGGGGAGGGTGGAGGAAGGTACACCCTTACGTTTGATCATGTCGGTGACACCTCTTGTCACACCTCTAAGGAATTTTTTGACCTTTATCTTGACGGAATATTCGGTCGTTAGGGTGACGACCCGTATGTACGACTCCTTTGGTCTTAACTTTCTCTATGTACATGGGGTCACAAGTAGCGTCGTGACAAATACTATCGGTCCTATACTTTCGGTAAGGAAAAATTCCGACCCATTATAAGGTAACACGTGTACATGATGTTGAATAAATAGGTAAGTAGACAGGTACCTGTAGATCAGACGAGGGTACAGGACCGATAACATTTATCACGACGACACGTTCTGCACTTGCCACTTGAAGGACGACAAGTGTGACCAAAATCTTTTCCGTCTCCTTGGTCTCTAGTTTAACGGTTGTAGCTTTTTCGTTCTCTCAAGGTCTTTTTTGTAGATAAAGACGGAATAACTGATACGGTTTCAGAAACTGACACACCTAGTGTTATTTGACACCTTTTAAGACTCTCTCTACCCTTATTGTCTGGTGGACTGGACGGAGAACTTTTTAGACATACGTCAAGTCCTTCGTTGTCAATCTTGACCTGTACCTTGTTATCTGACCTAGGTTTATCCTTTTCCTCATACAGTTCCGACATATGACAGTGGGACGAATAAATTGAAGATACGTCTCATGTAGTACTCTTTACGACCTGACCTTCTTTGTGTTCGACCTTAGTTCTAACGGCCCTCTTTATAGTTATTGGAGTCTATACGTCTACTGTGACAGGAATACCGTCTTTCACTTCTCCTTAAGTTTTCGGAGAACTACTTTCACTTTCTCCTCTCACTTTTTCAACCGAATTTCGAGTTGTAAGTCTTTTACTTCTAATACCGTAGGCTAGAGTAGTGATGTACCCTTTATCTACCCCTTTGTCACAGTCTGAAATAAAAAACCCCGAGGTTTTAGTGACGTCTACCACTGACGTCGGTACTTTAATTTTCTGCGAATGAGGAACCTTCTTTTCAATACTGGTTGGATCCATCATATAAGTTTTTGTCTCTGTCATGAAACGGTTGATTCCAGCCAGATCAGTTCCGACACCAAAAAGGACACCAGTACATACCTACACTCTCAACCTGACACTTCTTCCGACTCGCGGCTTCTTAACTACGCAAACTTGACACCACAACCTCTTCTGAGAACTCTCAGGGAACCTGACGTTCCTCTAGGTTGGTCAGGAAAGACTTCCTCTAGTTTGGGACCCTAAAGAAACCTTCCTTACTACGATTTCGACTTTGAGGTCATGAAACCGGTGAAGTACGCTTCTCAACTCAGTAACCTTTTCTGAGACTACGACCCTCCCTACCCCCCGTCCTCCTCTTCCCCTGCTGTCTTCTACTCTACCGACCTACCGTAGTGACTGAGTTACCTACACTCAGACTCATTGGAGGCCCTCAACCACTACCTGTCCCTCCGGACCGCACGACGCTAAGTACCCCAGTGTTTCTCAGCCTGTGCTGACTCTCTGACTTGAATTGACTTGACTACTTGTAACCCCATGTAACAGAAAAACTTAATAGGTATATAGAGTCCTATATACGGATCCTCACCTTAACGACCCAATACACCATTAAGAGAAAATTCTGAAAATTCTTTGGAGGTATGACAATATGAATCGCCGACATGGTTAAATGTAAGGGTGACTGTCACATTCTCCAAAGGAAAAAGAAGTGTAACAGAGGTCGTAAGTAACAAACATCTAAAAAACTACTACCGAGAAGACTGATTACACTCCATTACGAAGTAACATCGAAACACCTTTTAAGACTTTCTCTACCCTTATGGTCTGGTGGACTGGACGGAGAACTCTTTGGGTATACGTCCAGTCCTTCGTTGTCAATCTTGACCTGTACCTTGTTATCTGACCAACGTTTATCCTTTTCCTCATGCAGTTCCGACATATGACAGAGGGACGAATAAATTGAAGATACGTGTCATGTAGTACTCTTTACGACCCGACCTTCTTCGTGTTCGACTTTAGTTCTAAAGGCCCTCTTTACAGTTATTGGAGTCTATACGTCTACTGTGGTGGGAATACCGTCTTTCACTTCTCCTTGAGTTTTCGGAGAACTACTTTCACTTTCTCCTCTCACTTTTTCAACCGAATTTCGAGTTGTAAGCCTTTTACTTCTAGTACCGTAAACCAGGGTAGTGAAGTCCCGTTTATCTACCCATTTGTCACCTTTGTCACAGTCTGAAATAAAACCCCCCGAGGTTTTAGTGACGTGTACCACTGACGTCGGTACTTTAATTTTCTGCGAATGAGGAATCTTCCTTTCAATACTGGTTGGATCTATCGTATAACTTTTTGTCTCTGTAATGAAACGGTTGTTTCCAGACAGATCAGTTCCGAGACCAAAAAGGTCACCAGTACATACCTACACTCTCAACCTGACACTTCTTTCGACTCTCGGCTTCTTAACTACGAAAGCTTAACACCACAACCTCTTCTGAGAACTCTCAGGGTACCTGACGTTCCTATGAGTTGGTCAGGTAAGCTTTCCTCTAGTCGGGACCCACAAGAAACCTTCCTTACACCGATTTCGACTTTGAGGTCATGAAACCGGTGGAGCACCCTTCTCAACTGAGTAACCTTTTCAGAGACTACGACCCTCCCTAACTCCCGTCCTTCTTTTCCCCTGCTGTCTCCTACTCTACCGACCTACCGTAGTGACTGAGTTACCTACACTCAGACTCATTGGAGACCCTCAACCACTACCTGTCCCTCCGGACCGCACGACGTTAAGTACCCCAGCGTTTGTCAGCCTGTACTGACTCGCTGACTTGACTTGACTTATTATTCGTTATATCTCGTAGAAAAGTACACAAAAACCGGTAGACAAACAGAAGAAACCTCTTTACATACAAATCCAGAGAACCGGTAAAGAACTCACTCAAGAACAAAAAGATCATAACTCGAAGTACTCGACGAACATATAATCTGTCGTTCGGGTGATGACTCGAGTATGGATTTTGGTATTAAGTTTTCCCGTGTACATGAGGTTACAAGTTTCATCGTGATAAATGTTAACCTCCTGTACCTTCGTTAGATTTATAGATAGTTGTCAACTCACCTATTTCTTCAACACCATGTGTATCTATTACCTTATAATGAGTCGGTATTTTTCCTTTTTTTAATTCAGTCAATATTACTCCACCTACTTGCATCTCAAACAATATGTATGACTTCCCTTCACTTCACTTCAGCGAGTCAGCATAGGCTAAGAGACGCTGGGGTACCTGAAATCAGAAGGTCCAAGGAAACAGGTACCCTAAAAGGTCCGTTCGCATGACCTCACCCAACGGTAAAGGAAGAGGTCCTCTAGAAGGACTGTGTCCCTAACTTGGACCCAGAGGTGTAACATCCGTCTGTGAAATGGTAGACTCGGTGGTCCCTTCAGTATGTATCAATGTATTCAGTTCTTCTCTTTTTGTTTATAGTATCTAATTACGTATATATACCTTAGACCTTCTTACCATGGCTACTTAGATAGTCTTCCCGTTTTTATCTCTGGGTCCGTGTTTCTGAACACCTGTGTTGACTTTTCCTTCTACCATCCTACGTAACTCTCTCATGGAAACTTTGTATACATAATAGTATACATTTTATCTATCGACCACCTTTCAACAAGACATTGTGTCCCTCGAGTTGGGTCAGGAGACACTGTTGGATATCCCGACCCAAACCAGTTAATCTTCCCTTCAAGTTCTCCTTCCCCTATATACATACAACAAAAACAACAAATCAACAATTTTATCACAGGTTGACAAACACTAGAGTACCTGATATCGAACGGTTCAAGGTGATATGTACCCTAAAGGTCCGGTCTTACGACCTTACCCAACGGTAAAAGAAGAGGTCCACTAGAAGGGGTAGGTCCTTAGTTTGGACGTAGAGGACGTGACCGTAGTCAAGTCAAGTCAAGTCAGTGAGTTAGTACAGACTGAGAAACGCTGGGGTACTTAACGTCGTGCGGTCCGGAGGGACAGGTAGTGGTTGAGGGTCTCAAGTGAGTTTGAGTACAGGTAGCTCAGTCACTACGATAGGTCGGTAGAGTAGGAGACAGTAGGGTAAGAGGAGGACGGGGGTTAGGGAGGGTCATAGGCTCAGAAAAGGTTACTCAGTTGAGAAACGTACTCCACGGGTTTCATAACCTCAAAGTCGAAATAGCAGTCAGGAAGGTCACTTGTGGGTCCTGACTAGAGGAAATCTCACTCCTATATAATTATACATATGAAAACAGACTAAGTGAAACAACATGTCGTCTTTGGTTGTCTTGTAACATTCCGTTAATGTGAGGTTAAATTTTTTCTTCAAGAGTAGTGTTCTTTTTATTTCATATTGATGGGCACGACTACTTACATACAATTGATCTAAATGACACTAGTAAAGTTTTATATATGTATATAGTTTAGTAATACAACATGTCGATTATATTACTTTGATTCCATTATAATATACAGTCAATATATAGTTAATTTTTTTT